>PVKS010017777.1:30951-41555 GCA_004027875.1 Aplodontia rufa
AGCATTGGCTGTGATCCCAATGACAATTTGGGTGGAAAAGGCAGTTCTTACAGCAATAAAAATGTAAAGACTGCTCCTTTTGTTCATTTCTTTTCTGGTGATAAAATGTATAAAGTAAATATCTGAGGGAGAAATAAAAGTAAACTCTCTTCATCACTAATATTTCCTGCTTCATCAATCTACACCACCACTACTCCTACATCAAAATATATAGGGACATTGTAATGCTGCCTTTTCTTCTTTCAATACTCAAGTAATGCAGACTCTTTTTATTCCTAGTTTTGTTTTTTGTGGGCAATGATTTATTAAATTATCTTTGAATGTGAAACAACTTGATAAAATGCTGGTTATGTCCCAAGAGCTCTCCCGTTGTTGAGTACATCCAAGTGAGGCAGATTTCAGGCAATTCCAAATAGGGCTCTCAAGGACAGAGTGCCAACAGAGTGGCTATGCGTACTTCTATACTTTCAGTGTACTTTATTCCAGATTTCTTAACACTAGATTATAGGCAGAATCTTTATCAATGTGGGCTCTTAAGTCAGACTGCTCACATTTAATTTAAGGTCTGCACTTTGCTTTAAGTGAGAGCACCAGAAATAACACATGTGTTTCCTCTATTTCTCAGCTGTAAGTAAAGTTATGTTTCCTCCCCCTAGAGATATGATAAGGGCAGAATGATTAGGGAAATATTCTAAGCACACAGCCATTTCTGGCACATAATGATCTTCACAGAAGTATGGGCTAGTACATTTACTGCATGGTTCCTCCTAATTAAGACTCAGGGGAGCTTACTCAAGTCTTTGAAGCGTTGTCTGGATGTTGTCACCTAAATGAGAGAGGTGAAATGACTAAGAAACTGTAGACTTCTAAAACATCTATACAGAAGACTGTTGGAATTTTAGGTGTTTTCCCCTAATCCTTCCCACATTTCTTTTACATATGTTTGATCATTGCAGAAAAGTCATGTCCCAGTGGGCAGAGTCATCAATTATTAGCAGGCCAATATTTCAAATTTCTTTTCTGTCCCTCACAGGCCTATGGAAGCATGGTGGAATATAATCTTAATTTAAGTACCCAGGGAGACATATTTTTATTGTTTTAATTAGAAGCCAGAAATACATCCTCACCCTGAGAGATGCATCTCCATAAGAGAGCAAGCTTCCCTGTCTTCCTCTAGTATGTAATGATATTTCTCCAGAGGAGAGAGAGTAAAATTTATATTAGAAAATTTGGTGATGACATGCTTATGGAATATATTCCCATACAATGGAAGTATTTAGTTTAATTTTAAAATAGGCTATATAGATATGAAACATGTAACATGTACAAAGGGACTAATAACATATTCCCCCAGTTGTAGAAATTAGAAAACAAGTGGTAAGCCTATAAATTATTGTCACAGGTACTTAGTTTCATAGTTTTATGTCATAAGTCATACATGTCAAACAAAAAAGATAAGGGTCATGACAATTTCAGTATTTCAAGCTTCTTTACATAACTGGTTTGGAATCTTTGACAAAATGTCATTTTCTAAAATGAAAATTAAATAGTATCATTAGAAAAATGTAATATTCTCTAAATGATTACATTAGTAAAAAAAAATATTTCTCCATTCACTCCTTCTGAAAAAGGGATTTTATCTCTGGAATGTTGAAGAGAAACAAACGAAACTTATGTAACAGTTCATTGGTCTCCAAAATTGAAGGGTCACACATCATTCTTAGTGGGCACACAGCACTGCATAGCTTCTCTCTCTTCTACCTACATATAAACAGAACATGCCTATTCCTGTGTGTCTGTTTCAAGTAAGTTATCAAATATGCACTGCTAGGTTTACACTGAGAGTGCTTTAAATTAACATAGACTGGTTATATAATATTTGAATTTGACCTTTAAAAATTACATGAAATGAAATAACCAGGATTCCCTTCCATGATGATATTTCTATGAAACATAGGCTATTCTTCAATTCAGTTTAAAATAACAAAATGAAGAGGCAGAACACTGAGCAGGATGACCATATTTTCTGGATTGTCCCTAACTGAGGGCACAGGATTCTGGTATTCAATTTCCCAGTGGACTGTGGTCATGCACACATCAATGTGAGGGAAGGCAGGAGTGTGTGTACCATGGAGGTGGAAGCACATGAAAGACATCATATTCTAAGTGGATCATTTCCTTAAAGCCAGTGGAGAATTATCCTTTTTCTGCAGGAGAAATTCTCCAGTTATTGTTGGAATAGCTTAGTTCTTTGCAGAGTGCCTATAAACAGAAAATGGCAGAGTTGAATGCTTTAAGAATGCCCACATGCATTAATGCCCAGGAGATAGCAGGAGACAGAGGAGTGAGGCACCTGGCTATTTACACTTTGCAGATCAAAAAACTGTATTAATTGTAATACAGTCCACAGCCATATGCTTCACATTTATTTGTATGAGAAAGTTATGTGTTTATTTCTGTGCTATTTATCAGTTTTATTAGAAAAATACTCATAAATATGGGAAGCTTTCTAACAGAAAGATAAAAGTAATCATCTTAGCCTGTCCTTACCAGCAGAGACTCATTCCACAGACATCTGCCAAGTACTACTGAGTCTAGGAAACCAGAGGCAGAACAGAAGGGCTGTGCAACACATGATGATCTAGGATCTCCTCCTCCAATGAAGCTCATTCTCTTAGAGAGAATACTGAAGCAGCACTGGGCTGCCCTACATGGAAAGCCACAAATCATGATTTATACCCTGTAGGAAACCAGCTGCCCTCAAACTAGAGGTTCTCAATAAGAACATAAATCACAAGAAAATAATAATTAATACACACACATGTTACATTGAAATAGAACACATTTGGGAAGAGGAATGAAAGGCTAGATGGATAGATTAGAGGATGAAACACAAGTGGTGGGGCTGCAGGGGTGGCACAGAAGTACAGCACTTGCCTGGTATGTGTGATGACCCTGACTCAATCCCTATCACCATATGTGGAACCAAGTGAAAGGAAAAAATCCAGATGAAAATGAAAAATTAACTCTTCTTCTCTTAAAAAAATAATAGGAGAGAGTAATGTGAATGAAGTCTGTGTGTTTCTTTAAAAAACCCTCAGCAGGCTCCCTTAGAGCTGACAGTGTGAGGTTCCTTCAAGAGAAAGGCAACACAGTAGAGATTCCCCTTACTGCACCGAACAAGGAGGATGGCACATAAACATTTTGCATTCTACCATTGTTCACATCTTAGACAATCCTGAGATACATGCTGCCATCAAACTAGTTTACAAAGCTGAAATCAGTGCTCTCCAGCACTGATGGAGGACAGCAGTGGACAAGGAGGCAGGTCTTCACACCCTGAAATAAGTTCACACTGGTACAGACTATATGTGGACAGGTATAGGCTGCAGGAAGGAGGTGGGCACATCTATTTTCTCAGGTGCAACTTGAACACAGGCAGGCATTTCATGCAAATACTGTGATTTATGTCATCCTTTTAGAGATGTGAATCAGATACATGGAACAGCATATTTTTCTGTTGTTATTGTTGGGAACATGATGTTCAGCTGGCTTGTAAGAGAATTGGTGGTAAACAACTCTAAGGGGTCCAGCTGGCTTGTAATTAGCAAATTGCCTGACCGCATGACTAAGCTATTCGGCCACTCATTTGTTACAATTGGGGAAAGGTGTTTGCATTGTACCCTATTGGTTGCTCTAATGGATAAATAGAGTAGCAGCTAGTCAGGTAAAGGAAGCAGCCCAAGAAGAAAGCAGCCAAAGAGGAGAGCAGCCAAAGGAGAAGCAGTAGCCAGAGAAGAGCAAGAAAGCAAGCAGCCATGTCCTGAAGGAAGAGATCACAGAATCAGTCAGAAGAAGCCGCAGCAGCAGCAGCAGCAGCAGCAGAGACATCAGAGAGATCAGCAGCGGTAGAAGATGCAAGTCCCATGTTCCAGCCTCCGGCATTCACCCCCCTTGTTCCCGGCTCCCCAACCATTCCTAACTCAGCCCCTCGGAGGACGGCTTGTTAAGGTCGTTCTGCCCGCTTCTTGCACAGGAACGCTGTGGGGAGTGACTCCTCGCCCCATCCCCGCCCTAACTCGACCCCTCGGAGGACGGCTCAGTAGATCGTTCTGCCCGCTTCTCGAACAGGAACGCTGCGTGGAGCGACTCCTCTTCCCCTGTCCCCAGCCCTGTCCTGCCGGTTCCCAGTGTCCTGCTGGCCCCCCAGGGAATGGCTAAGGTCCCCCGAGGCCATTCCGCCGCTCCCCGCACCAGAACCCAGGGCGGGGGGCAACAGTTATCATACATGTCCATTTCACCAACACTTCTGCACTAAGGCCCCCTTTCTTCTTTTCATATTGGAGAAGATGACTCCCTTGGGTCTTTGGAAGTCAGGAAGTGTGACTCTCATAAAATATACATAGATCTCAGGAATTGCAGCACTTGGTCACTGCTTCACTCTGACACCTCCTAGCAACTAGAGCACAAGGTAAAAAGCTGCCACCACTGATTTAGTTTTGTGAAATGAAAACTGATGGAAAAAAACATCGTCATAAGAAAATCCTATTAGATATGCTCTGGAACTTGATTTTAAACTCTACTTACAGGGAAAATATGTGAACAGATCATATCAATTTATTCTGATTAATTTAAAATTATTTAGGTGTGTATAATTATTTCAGATAAACAGAAATATAGAATTAAATGCTTTAATAATATTTTCAACTAATTTATGGAAAGATGAAAATCAACCCAAAATACACTTATTACAATTCATAGGGTTAGAACTTACCTCTTCCTGGGTGAAAATGAATGTGAATTAATAATGTTGAGGTGGAAAAGAAGCAGATGACATAAGAACATGAACTTTGAGAACTCATGTACCAGGTAATGAAACTCTTTGTTGTCTGTGAAATTGAATATTTCTGAAGGAAAAAAATCACCACATTTTCACGAATCTTCAAATTACATAGCTAAATTAAGAAACAACCTACAGAATGGGAGAGATTCATGCCCTAGATTCCCTCTGACAGGGGACTAATATCTAAAATTTACAAACATTCAAATCTCAATAAAAAAAAACACAAACAATCCAATCAATAAATGGGCCAGAGAACTAAACAGAAATATCTCAAAAGGATTTTGAGCAAGCCATTGAATACATGAGAAAGTGTTCTAAATCACTGGCAATTGGAGAAATGCCACAAATCAGAACAACATTAAAATTTCACCTCACACCAGTTAGACTGGAAAAGTTGAAGAATACAAACAACAACAAATGCTGAAGGGTTGTGGGGAGATAGGAGCACTGTTGGTGGAATTGCAGACTGGTCCAGCTGCTCTGGAAAGCAGTGTGGAGACTTCTCAAAAGTCTCCCTCTTCTTGGTATTTGCTATCCCAGCTATCCCTCTTCTTGGTATTTGCTCAGTTGAGTTAAAATTAGCACATTATAGTGACACAGCAAAATCTATGTTCATAGCAGCACGATTTACAGTATTTAAATTATGGAACCAACCCAAATTCCCCTACTCAGTGAATGGATCCAAAAGCTCTGGTATACATATACAATAGAGCTTTAATAAGCTATTAGAAACAATGATTTTGCATCCATTAAAAGTAAATGGATGACAATGGAAGAAATCATGCTGAGTGAAGTTAGCCAAATGCAGTAAGTCAAGGGCCAAATGATTTCCTCATTTCTGGAGGCTGGACCTAAACACAGGCTTGGAAGTAAGGTATGAAAACATATGTATTAAACCCATAGAAGAGAAATGCAAAATATTAATATTTATCACAGACACCAGATGCTGCATAATATATTTGAACAAGCTGTAGTGCATACCTGTAAAAAAATGAAAATGTTTAATCCTATCATGAAATATTTTGAAGAATAATAAGTGATGATAGGAAGGGAGGAGAAGAGGAAATATTGGAACTGACATAAACAAAGGTACATTCCAAACAGTTATAAATGTTCTTCATTTGTATAAGAATTATGTGACTGTATTTGGGTTTTTTAGGAACAATATGTGACCTCAAAGAAAGGCAAGGGATTGGGGCGTGGGAGGAGGGAGGTAGAGAGGTGTGTGTGGATATTGAATAAACAAATTGTATTGTTGATTTGTGCACATGTAGCAATATGTAACAATTACTCCCATTATTTTGTAAAATTATAATGCAGTAATAAAAAGGTAAATTGGAAAAACAAGCAAACCTTGAGGAGCTGGGCAGGATCAGTGGCTTGGCAGTTATGTCACTTGCCTGGCATGTCCAAGGACACCAGTTCAATCCCCAGCACCATGTACACAACAAAGTTTTGGGCAATGAAAGTCACATGAAAAACTAAAAAAATGATTATTTATTTCTCTCATAAATAAAATAAAAAAGACAGGCTGCATGATCATGGGTACACAGTAGACATTAATGGGAAAAGTATAGAATATGACAAAAATATACAAGATTTCTGAGACAACTTTGAAAGGCCAAATAAGAGAATCAATGGTATGCACAAAAACTTGATGAAACACAAATTCAAGACATAAAGCAGACTTTCAACAAGATAGTTCAGAAATTGTCTATCAGAGTCAAGGTAGCTATCCACATATGGGAGGCTTATAGGACCCCAAATGGAACTAGTCAAATGAGAAGATTTTGAGGCATGATAATCAAAATGATAATCTACAAAATGAATAAAGACAATTGGAAGCCACAAGAGAGAAACATCAGGTCACATTTAGATGCAAAATAATTAATTTTACTCTGATTAGTAAGCACTGACCTCAAATCAAGGAGAACCTAGAATGAGAATTTCAAGTCCTAAAAGAAAATCAGTCAGCTAAGGTTACTATACACTGACAAATTCAGTTTCACATTCAAAGGGGGAATACAAAATTTCCATGCCAATGATAAAATATATTCATGAGCACCAACCCAGCACTAAAAACAGTACTTGATGATGAATAACATACCAAGGAATTAAAAAATAATTTCCAAATTCCACAAGCATTGGAAATTCTATGGAAGATTAACTTACTAAATGAAAATGAAGGCAGGATAAATGCAGCATAAAATTAAAATGGCAAGAAAACATAAACCAATACATACTAATGCTGAATATTAATGATGTCAATTCCACAATTCAAAGACTCATATCAGGAGTTTAGAAGATGGTGAGCTGAAGGGAAATGACTTCTTCTAAGGCTCTGAGACTGGATGGAAAATCCCCAATTCACCTCCAGTTTTTCAAGGTGTGTTTGGGTGACTATCACCATGAAATCTCAGTACTAATTTGTGCAGTAGTTTCAAGGTGCATAGAATTGCCAGAAGTGAGTGGAGGAAAAGAGAGATTTTTTTTCCATCCCATCAGGGACATGCAGTTTTGCTCTCTCTGTTTACATTAGGCCCAGGAGTGGGGGAGGAGTCTACCAGGCAACCCCCAACAGAGGGAGCATAAACAACATCTCATCCCCCACTGTTTATGAAGCTCATAAAGCCTTAAGACTTCTGAATTTCAGATCCCCTGGGAGAATGACAAAGAGAAAAACTCAGTGCATTCTAGAATGAGATTTCTTCACTGGAATCTCCTGCTAGAAATCCCAGAATCATGTCATCAGCAAAAATGGATAGTTTGACTTCCTCTCTTCCTATTTATATCTCTTTAATTCATTATCTTGCCTAATTGCTCCAGCCAGGGTCTCAATTTTATATATAAGTCATGAAAAGTGGGCAGCCTTGTCTTGTTCCCAAGTTCAGTGGAAATGCTTTCAACCTTTCTCCATTTAGTTTTTTACTAGCTGAGGATTGGGCATATATGGCCTTTACAAAGTTAAGCTCCTTTGATCCCTTTTTTCTCTAGAGTTTTAAGCATAAATATGTGCTGTATTTTATTGAAGACCTTTTATGCATTTATTGAGATGATCATGTTTTTTGCCCTTAATTCTATTTAAGTGATGAATTACATGTATTGATTTGCAGATGTTGAACCAGCCTTGCATAGCTGGAATGAAGCCCACTTGATAATGGTGAATTATTTTCTTTTTTTTTAATTATTATTTTTGAACAACCAAAAATTTTTTAACAAAATAATATAAAATGTGTATAGTTTCTGGATACTAGATACACCCCCAGGAGTGACTCCTGCAATTTCCCACCCATACCCCTTCCTTCCCTTACCCACAATGTCTCTAAAAATGTATTTGGCTGTATAACATTACACCTTATCTGGATTTAACACATGATAACAAACCACGTTTCTGAATGGCAAGGGTCTAGTTCCAACCTCCACAGATGAATGGAGACATTCAACCCTTGGTTCTCTGGGTTAAGCTAATTTTACTCAGCATAATTTCTTCCATAGCCATCCATTTACCTTCAAAGGCTGCAATATCATTGTTTCTAATTGCTGTGTAAAATTTCATGGTATAAATGTACCACAGTTTTTGGATCCATTCATCCAGTGAGGGACATCTGGGTTGTTTCCATAGTCTAGCAATAGTAAATTGAGCTGCTATGAACATAGATATTGCTGTGTCACTATAATGTGCTGATTCTAAATCCCCTGGAAAGAGACTCAGGAGTAGAATAGCAGGAACATATGGTGGGCTGATCCCTAGTTTTTTGAGGATTCTCCACACTGCTATCCAGAAGGGCTGTACCAGTCTGCTGCTCCACCAACAGTATGTTAGTGTGCCTATCTCTCCACATCCCCTTCAGCATCTGTTTTTGTTTATTTTCTTCACTTTTGCCATTCTGATTGGCATAAGGTGATATCTTAATGTAGTTTTCATTCGCATTTCTCTGATTAGTGGAGATTTAGAGCACTTTCTCATGTATTCATTGGCTTGATCAATGTCCTCTGGTGAGAAGTCTCTAGCTATTGGACCCATTTATTAATTGGGTTGTTAGTGTTTTGTAGTTGAGATTTTTGAGGATTTTGTAGATTCTGGATATTAGACCCCTGTCAGAGGAATCATAGCCCATGATTCTCTCAATTTCCGTAGGAAATCTCTTGACTCTTTTGATTGTTTCCTTGGCAGTACAAAAGTTTTTAGCTTTATGAAATCCCATTCATTGATTTTTGACTTTACTTCCTTCACTTTAGGAGACATGTTGAGAAAGTCTTTGCCTACTCCCAAATGCTGAATAGTTGGACCTAATTTTTCTTCTGTCAGTTGCAACGTAGCTGGTTTAATACCAAGCTCCTTGATCCATTTTGATTTAATTATTGTGCAAGGAGAAAAATATGTGTCTAATTTCAGCTTTCTGCAAGTGGCTGACCAGTTTGTCCAGCACCATTTGTTGAAGAGGCTGTCAATCCTCCATGTAATTTTTTGCCCCCTGTGAATTATTTTCTTGATTTGTTTTTGAATGTGATTTTCAAGAAACTTATTAAGGATTTTTCCATTGATATTCATGAGGATATTGGTCTGTACTTTTATTTTGTTGATGTGTCTTTGTTAGGTTTTATATTAGTGTTGGGGTTGCTTCATGAAAAGTTTTTGGGAGAGTTCTCTCTTTGTCGATTTCTTGGAATAGCTGCATAAGGCGAGGTGTTCGCTCTTCTTCAAAGGTGTGGTAAAACTATGCAGGGAATGTATCAGGTCCTGGGCTTTTCTTCTTTGGAAGACTTAATTGGTATATGGATTTCAGTGCCTGTTATTGGTCTGTTTAGGATTTCAATGCCATCCTGTGCCAAATTGGGGATGTTGTCTATTTCCAGAAATTTGTCATGTCATCTATATTATGTAATTTAGAGGAGTATAGTTTTTCAAAATATATTCTTATGATCTGTTTGGTTTCAAGGGGGTCAGTGTTGATTCCCCCCCTTTTACATAGGCAATTTTGCTGATTTACTTAAGTTGTCTCCTTCTTTTTGTTAGATTAGCTAGGGGTCTGTCAAGTTTATTTATTTTTTCAAAGAACCAGATGCTTGTTTTGTCAATTCTTTTTGTTGTTTTTTGTTCTCAATTTCATTGACTTCAGCTACATGAGATCGATTCAAAGGGAAATCATATAGCATATTTAAAATAATAATATAGACAATAAGGTGCTTTTATATACAGTATATGTATAATTTCAGGTTACTAAAGGAAAATGCCTTCTTTTATTATACCTCTTTTTTTCAACCATAACTTTTATATTACATTACAAGAATTAGGAACACTATAGTACATGACAAAAATATTACAAATTTCAGATCACTTCACTGCACATGCTCCTATGAACATTTAAAGTTAAATTTATTGAAAAGCATGGTAATTTTAAAAGTTACTGTTTGATATGACCAACATTCCTAGATCAGCCCAATCAAATGATGGAAAACAACTGGATCACCTTGCTTACCTCCCACAAAAAAAGCACAATGTACAAAATGTGCACTTTTCAGTTTACACCATATAAAATAATTAAAATACATTCCAGGTAAACATGTTACATTAAGAAATAGCACTAGTAAGAAATTGGCAAGCAAAGGAAAAATGAAAAAGTATTTTCAACATGAAAACACAGGACAGTAAAACTGGTTACTTTTTGATAAAATGTGACATAGCCCATTTAGCTGTATTGGGGTTGACATTTCTGCAGTAATAAGTTTGTTTTTCCTAATTCATCTAAAATAAAGGGAA
>PVKS010017778.1:0-41345 GCA_004027875.1 Aplodontia rufa
AAACACTTTACCACTGAGCCAGATCCCCAGCCCTCTCATTGCTTTTAGAACAGCTATATTGAGATAGACTTCACATATTACACAATTCATGCAGCTCAATAGTTTTTAGTACCTTCACAGAGCTGTGTCGGTCACCACAATTGCGGAGTATTTTCAGCATTCCTTTTTATTTTAAGGTTTGAAGAGCTATATTAAATGACTGTTCAAAATCTAAAAAGATCCTTCCCACCACACCTGACCCCCACCCCCTAAGTCCTCCCACTCCACCCAGGTAACCACAGTTCCTTACGTATGTGTATCTCTGTTTCCTTCCAGAATCTCCCTGCAAATGTGTGAATCAGATGCGATCCTGAACTCTCTCTCCACGTGCACGGAGGAGAGGAGGGCCTTTCTCACAGCTTCCTCTTTGCATCTTCACTCTGGTAACATGGCCCACCCTGGAAGCTTCCAACTTTCTTTCACCCTGTTTTCCTCAGCAGGGAGCTCTGGGCTGCCAGCCTCAGGAGGGTGACACTTCTCTCACACTCTCCCACCCCAGAAACCCTGACCCAAGGGCCTGGCTCTTCAGAGCCCTGGCCCCAACTCCTGATGGCATTTTTCAGTGGAGTCTGTCCCACAAGACCATGAGCTGGCCAGGTGCCCTGTTTCTGTTTACTGGGCCATGGTCTATGTGGGGTATATCCTCACACATGAATGACCACTGTCCCAGTCAATAAATGTGGAACCTTAGACATTCACTTTACTACCCTGAGTCTCAGTTTCCTCCTCCCTAGAACAGGGACAAGAATTTTTACTTTCCAGTATTGGGTCAAAATGAGCTGAGAAATGGCCTATGGGAAATAGTGTCTGGGGCTGGGGATTCATTTTCCTTTTCTTTTCTTCCCAGAGCTCTCTGTGAAGTGTAACATTCCTCAGTTGAAGTCAGAGGGTTCATGGAGCGGAGAAGGCGGCAGGTGACGTTCTGAGGATCTGCAATGCCCACAGTCACCAGCAGGGGCCGCAGCGCACCGGGCTCAGAAGAGGCCTGAGCAGAGGGTGCCTAAGGAGGTGACCAGGAGCCCAGAGCTGAAGGCTTGCCAGAAGGTGTGTGGATTTGATCAATAGAAAAAGTAGGAGGGATGTAGCCGCACACACCTGTAATCCCGGCTGCTGGGGAGGCTGAGGCAGGAGGATCGCAGGTTTGAAGCCAACTTCAGCAATTTAGTGAGGCTCTAAGCAACCTAGTGAGACCCTGTCTCAAAATAAAAACACTAAAAAGAGCTGGGGATGGGGATCAATGGTTAAGCGCCCTCCTTCGATCCTTGGTACAACAACAACAACAAAATTGGAATTCATCAAAATCAAAAGGAGAAAATATTTGCAAATCACAGAAGGGATTAATACACAGATTTCATAAGGAATTCTTAAAACTTACACAGCATGTTGGCACACGCCTTTAATGCTAGTGACTCAGCAGGCTGAGGCAGGAGGATCACAAGTTCAAGGCCAGCCTCAGTAATTCAGCAAGGCCCTAAGCAACTTAGCAAGACCCTGTCTCAAAATAAAAAATAAAAGGAGCAGCAGTGGCTTAGTAGTTGGAGCATTTGCCTGGCATGGGTGTGGACTTTTATATATATAAAGTCTCCTTGGTCTGGAATCTAGGATGAGTTATCTTCTGAGTGCAGTGTAGGTGCTCAGAGAAGCTGCCCAGGGTCTCACACCCCACCCATCTGGGGCCAGTTTTCTATTTTATATCCTGAGTATATTGTTTGCCCTGTAACTTTCTCTGCTTCTGTATCATTCTTCTCCCCTGTCCTTCTTCCCTCCCTCCTTCTCTCCTTTCCTTCCTCCTTCTTGTCTTCCTGTCCTGTAGGTCAAGCAGACGGAAGGTACCTTCCTGCACTCTCCTGTCCTTCCTACCTTTCCAGTGGAGGAGGCTGGAGAGGGGTCTCAGGGCTTGCCCAAGGCCTCCAAGCTTGGCTGAGGACAGATAAAGGTGCAGGGCCAGCGCCAGGCCTGCCAATGCACCCTGTTAGCTCTAACGTGGTGATTGGCAGGTCAGATCGCAGCGGGGAGGCAGCATCAGCTGCGGATCAGATTGTAATTCATGCTTCTCCTAGTGACTGAACCAAGAGCATCGCTGGGTCTGGGGTGCTGGACATGTCCACCCCAACCCCAGTTCAGGACCACCACTCAGCAATGATGTGGGGTTTTTTGAGGCCGGATTCTGTGCTCCTGCTGGTGGATGAAGAGGGCCTGGCTACAGAATTCGGTGGCCAAAATAGCCTGTTTTCAGTGTTTGCAGCTCTTCCCAGTTAAAACTGAGAATTTGGATTAGATGCAGGTCTCTGCAGCCCAAAAGTGTTAGCAGCTACCCAGCTAAGAGCTGGGATTTCCCATGGCACGTTGCAGCTCTTTAAAAAAGAGAGAGAGAGAGAGAGAAAGAGACAGTGAGAGAGAGAGAAAAAGACAGAAACAATTTTATTTAGCTTTTCATGGACTCTTGTTGCTCAGACACTTCATTGTGCACGTGGTGCTGGGGTTTGAACCTGCATGCATACTTGCGCATGCAAGGCAAGCGCGTAACCACTCAGCCACCACTCCAGCCTTACATTGCATCTCTTGGTGTGGAAGCACAACCCAGGAATTCAACGCCTATCTTCTGGGTCCTTGTCTTGTGAATTTGAAGAATAAAATCAATGGACAACCATGGAAGGGGGAGTAAAAAGAGTCAGATTTGGGGTTGGGGATTTAGCTCAGTGGCAGAGCACTTGCCTAGCCTGGAGTTGCGCAAGGCCTGGAGTTCGGTCCTCAGCCCTAAAAAAAAAAAAAAAAAAAGAGTTGGATTTTTTTAGGAAGAATAGCAGAGACTCCGCAAGGCGAAGGGGCACCTGGCACCTGGCAGCAGGATACTGCCTCAGTATGTTAGGCTAGGGTTTATATTGATTTTGGGTGTGACCATAATTAACATCCATGCAAAGCAGGCATTGAGAAATGCACCAACATCATTGATTGAAGTTTAAGTGAAACAGATGGCAAATACTTTCTAGTTCCCATCTGTGTCCACCCCTATCCCCTAGTTCTCCCACCTCTGGGACGAAGGAACTGCTCCCACAGGTGAGCCCCAAGGTCTATTTGCATTTGAAGGCCCGGAGCATGCCCTGTCAATCACTGTCCACCTGCCAGCTCTTAGATGTGGCCCTTTGTCCTGACTACCTAGTCATTTTACTGTCTCTCCCAAAACTGTCTCAGCAGGACGGGGGATTATGAAGGAATTAGAGAATGCGTTTATAAAAGATGCACACCCAGGGGCTGGAGAGGTGGTTCAGAGCAGGAGAGCACTTGCCTGGCATGCATGAGGACATGAGTTCAAACCCCAGCACCACGTACACAACAAAGTATTGGAGCAACTTAGGCCACAAAAAAACTAAATAAAATTGATTCTCTCTCTCTCTCTCTCACTGTCCCTGTCTCTTAAAAAAAAAAGTAAAATTGACTTTCTCTCTCTCTCTTTAAATAACTGTCTTAAAGAGATAGGAAGGGAGAAAGGGAGAATCAATTTTTAGTTTTTAATCTGGCCTTTGTTTTCCGACCCTTAGTTGTGTGTATGGTGCTGTCAAAGCATGGTGGCTGGGGCCCTGGAGTTGGAGGGGACCCCATTTTCTGAACACATTTGATGGGGACAAACATGCCTGGCAGATGTTGTGTGAGGTGGCAGAGATGCACTGCAGAGCACTGAATCCCTGGGACTGCCCTTGGGCTGTGGTTCTCCATGTGGGGGTGATGCTTCCCCACCTCACCCCTGCCCCACAGTTGGCGCCATGAGAAAACCCACATACATGTGCTTTGTGCACCGAGACCTTTGTGCACCACAGGTTCTTCTGTGAATCTTAAGACATCTGAGAATACCTGGACCAGAGTTAGTGCTATTCCCAGTCACGAGTCCCTGGGGCAGGAGGACCCCTGGCCTTTACCACTAGTGCTGGGCCTGGGGGTTCCTGGAGAAGGGTGAGGGCAGGCTGAGAGTCCCCTGACAGTCTCCGCCTAGAGATAGGCCTCCTGGAGGTGCCTGGTGACTATGGGGTGTGGCTGTGGCCAACAGGGACCCAGGTGTGGGCCATCCCAGTCCCTCACCTTAGTCCAGCGGGGAGATGCCCACCCAGTTCCAGGGTGCTGTCTGGGGTGCAGGATAGGAGGACTCAGGAGCTTGGGATCCTGGCTTCATGGAGGTGCAGTAGCCCATCCTTCTGTGACCCTACCTGAGTCACTGGCTCTGAGCCCTGCAGATGTCAACTCTGTTCCCAGACATCATTGACAGTAGTAAACTGAGGCCCAAGAACGGGATTCAGCAGTGCCCTCAATCCAGGGCATCTCTTCTGCAGGCAGGGATGGCCTGGTTTAGTCCTTGGGAGGACTTTAATCTAGGTCACCAGGCCTTGGGGCCACACATCCACTGGCCACCATTTGGTCCTGACTGGGGCTCCAGGCCATCTGCAGAGCCAACTAGGACCCCTCTCAGGGGAACCCTAAGGTGATTCACCTGGCACAATTTCTCTCATGCGGCCTTAGGTCCTGCTGTGGACCAAGAGGCGCCCAGGGTCAGATGTGTGTCTGCTGCACTCCGCCCTCAAGGTGGACAGGGGTTTCAGTCAGGGCTGAGAGCACAGATGAATGTCACAGCCCCAAAGGGACTTGGTCTGTCTGTGGAGGTGACTTTTTCTTTTTTTCAGGGCTGAGGACCGAACTCGGGGCCTTGCACGTGCTAGGCAAGCAGTCTGTCACTGAGCTAAATCCCCAACCCCTGTGGAAGTGACTTTTGAGCCAACTGCCAAGGACATCAGGAAGAGAGAGGGAGATGGGGGTCCCCAGCTGGTCCCTGGCTCCTCACTGTCCAGTTGTCCATCCCCTCCCTGGATACCTGCAGTGACGAGGCACCAGGGGTGGGAAGGGGCGTGGACGTGTTTTGGACAAGCTGGGGTATCGGACAAGCCACACGTGCCCCAAAGCCTCACCTTCCCCTCAGTAAGCAGCCATGACACGAAGGACACCACAGAGCACCTCCCTGGCCAGCAGTGCTGGACACTGTCGCTTCCTGCAGCGTGGAGGGGAAGGGAGTGTGGTTCCCACATTACGGATGTGGAAGTGGCTGAGCCTGGGTTTAACCAGGTTCTGGGCATGACACCTGGCTGTCTGCCCCAGGGGACAGTGCTGCATCCACACTGTGTCCTCTGAGCTCAGAGGCTGTGTGTGCTGGCTGTGGGCAGGACTTATGCCAGAGCCTGGGCTCACTGTGGGACAAGGAGACACCAGCCTGTGTGGGCAGTTGGCAGAAGGGTTGTAGGAAGAGGCTGTGCCTGGCTCATAACAAGAGACGTGGAAATTGCCTCTCTTCTAATCCCAAATTCAATTAACGCACTCCGTGGCAAGACTGTGGGGAACGGATGCTCCCTGCCTTGTGGCTGAGAGTGTGAATTGGTACAATCTCTCCCCAGGGCAATTTGGCAAAATCTATTGAAATTACAAATGCATGAAGTTTTTTGACTCAATAACCCCACTCCTGGGAATTCATTCTACAGATGCTTTAGGCAGAAGCAGGCCACAGCTTCATTACATCCTTGTTTACTATAGCAGAGTGGGCCGGTGATATAAACAAGGGTCTTTCTGGACAATAGAATATTATGCAGCCATCAAAAGAACCAAACTTTCTATTACCAAAAGAAAGACATGCCTAGACTCATCACAGAAGGTCTCAAAACCCTGAAGACAATATGTTGGTCTATCTGGGTACTATTGTAAGGCAAAGAAGAGAATATCTTCATTTGTGAGTTTTTGTTTTTCCTAAAGAGAGAGAGACAGTGAGAGAGATAGAGATAGAGAGAGACACAGAGAGGATCAATTTTATTTAGTTTTTCATGTGGCCTTCACTACTCTGACACTTCAGAGTGTATGTGGTTCTGGGGTTTGAACCCATCTTCTCGCGCATGCCAGGCAAGCCCCCATGTATGAATTTTTTACTAGAATGGAGGGAACTTCAGAACCTCATGTGGGGCAGAGCAAAAGGACTAAACTAAGCACTGGAACCCTTCTTTTCATGTAAGCTGCAGGATCCAGAGATGATATTGTCTATCAGTGAAAAACTAGGTCAAGGATGCAAACCAGATTCTCTCTTACACCTTTTTATACTTCCTGCCTTTGAATCATGTAACTAGAAAGTCCATTAGAAATTTAACGACAAGGGCTGGGGCAGTGGCTCAGCGGTTATGGCACTTGTACCTTGCACGTGCGAGTATGCGAGTTCAAACCCCAGCACCACGTACACAGCAAAGTCTCAGAGCAACTGAGTCCACATGAAAAACTAAATAAAATTGCTTCTCACTTCCTCTCTCTCTCTCACTGTCCTTCTCTCTCTTTAAAAAAAAAAAAAAAGAAAAACAATTTAATGACAATGACAGCAACAATTTGAAAGATTTCGCTAAGCCTCTTGGGCTTTTGGGACAGTTTACAGCAGATGTTCAACACAGTGTGCTACCACACAGGGCACAGTACAGCTCAGGCTGGCTATCTGCAAATTCCAGAATAGCTCAAAGGGGAAAAAGAAATAGAATCGGACCAAGAAGAATAACCTCTGTTAATTTGCAGTGTATTTTCTCGCAGTTCTTTCCTCTGAGATGATTTCTTTATCTACTGCTTTAACATTTTTTTTCATTGAACTTCTATGACGTGCCAAACTCTCTTGCAGTGCCAGGATTCTAATGTAGAGTGTATCAGTCAGCACTTGGTGCATAACAAATCATCTCAAACCCCCAGAGGCTTAGGATCAGGAAGTTTTACTTCTGGTGCATTTTATGTGAGGGTCATATAACAGTTGCTCTCCACTTCCTGCACTTTCCCATCCCAGAGCCCAGGCCAAGCGAACAATGGCCATCACTCAGAGGTGAGCAGGTCCTGAGATAAACCAAATTCTCTTGGAAGCTGTTGCTGGGTGAGGCACACACATCCCTGCACCCAGGCCACTGGGTTGGGCAAGTCTCCTGATTGCTCCTTTTGGTGGGTGAGCTGGGGAGTGTCTGCCCCAGAGAGATACAGCTCGTGGGCAGACGACAAGGTGGAATATATAACTCCCTATGGCAGAGGGGACAACTAAGCACCAACAACACCATGACCTACCTTAGCATGCAAAATGTATTGTCTCTTACCCAGCAGGAACTGGCGTTGGGTTCCATGGGTTTCCCCTCACCTCAGAAACTTCCTATCCTGCGCACTCTGTTCCTTCCGGCAGATACAAATTAGGAGAGCCACAGTCTTCTCCCAATCTCCTGCTGGAACCTGGGATCCGTTCCATCCTTTTCGCCTTTTACCCGGGAGATCAACAAGTCTGTGTCTAAATCTTTGCTTTCCTTGAGAAAGACTAGAAATGGAACAAACCAGGGAAGTCTGTGACTTTTGCCAAACTACTTTCCTGACCACACAGCTTGCCTGGCCTCTGCCAGTTCCAGACCACGTTGGAACAAGAATGCAAAACTCATATGTGAAGATAATGATTTACCTCATGGCTTCACAATACTACCCAGCTAGACGGAAGTATCGTCTTCCAGGTTCTGTGACCATCCCAGACAGGCATAGTCTTTCTTTTGGTAATTTGGTCTTTTCCATATTGATTAATAGGAATTTTGTGCATGATACTGATCAAATTTTTTTTTTAAAGAGAGAGGGACAGTGAGAGAGAAAGAGAATCAATTTTACTCAGTTTTTCATTTGACTTTCGTTGCTCTGACACTTGGTTGTGTATGTGGTGCTGGGGTTTGAACTCGCGTCCTTGTACTTGCCAGGCAAGCACTGTAACTGCTGAGCCACCACTCCAGCCCCTAATGATCAATCTTTTTTTTTTTTTTTTTTTTTTAAGAAAGAAGGACAGTGAGAGAGAGAGAAGAAAAAAGAATCAATTTTATTTAGTTTTTCGTGTGGCTTTTGTTGCTCCGACACTTCGTTGTGTACGCAGTGCTGGGGTTTGAACCTGCACCCTCATGCATCCCAGGCAAGGGCTGTAACTGCTGAGCCACCACTCCAGCCCCCTTAATGATCAATCTTTACGCAAGTGGATGGCTGCCTTTTAATCTTGTTTCTTAATTTTTTTTTTTTGAGACGGAGTCTCTTTGTGTTGTCCAGGAGACCACAGGTGCATATCACTGCACCTGGCTGCTTTTTTGTTTGTTTGTTTTTGTTTTTTTAGTATCAGGGATTGAACTCAAGGGTGCTTAACCACCAAGCCACATCCCCAGTTCTCATTTTTATTTTTTATTTTGAGACAGGGCCTCACGAAGTTGCTGAGGCTGGCTTTGAACCTGTGATCCTCCTGCCTCAGCCTCCCCAGTTGCGGGGATTACAGGTGTGTATCATCACTCCAGGCATACCTAAACATTTCTTTTTTTAAAATGAGGTCAGTGCTATCTTTCCCTTTTGAAGTCCTGTCCCCAGCCCCACCTCCATGGCTCTTGCGTTCAGACTCATCCATCTGCTCAGTGCTCATCAGTCACCAAGTCCTCTGGGCTGAAATGGGACTGGCTTTGAACCTGGAATCATGGGTGCCCTTGGGCAATTCCCTTGTATTTGGGCTTTCGTTTCTTTACCTGGTAAAGAGGCGTAGTGTCCAGCATGGACGTTTGAGGAGAGCCCCATGGAGACAGGGTTCCTCGCTGCCTCTCACCTCCCCACCTGCTGGCTTTGGTCTCGAGGGTGCCCGACCTGACCTCTGCTCCTCAGTTTCAGGCCCAAGGCCCCCTTGACAACCCCAAATCTCTGGTCCTCAGAGACACAGGACCAAAGTCACTTCCTGAAATGACCAGGGACAGGGTGGAGGCCACTGGGGAGCAGCCGCTGGTGACCTGTGATACCACTGTATTTCAGATCTTTATTTAACACAAAGTATGCTTCTGGTTGTCAGTGACCAATTATCTTGCAAAACAACACACTTTCTGTGAGATCAATATGTTGTTGCTCATCAGAAGGGTCACTGTTGTGGTTTATTGATCAATGACTTCCTTCTTGGATTTGTAGTTCACATATAACCTTCTAGAAAAATAGAGATTCCCGGGGCTGGAGCGGTGGCTCAGTGGTTGTGGTGCTCGCCTGGCATGCGCGAGTACACGAGTTCAAACTCCAGCACCACGTACACAACGAAGTCTTGGAGCAATGGAAGTCACATGAAAAACTAAATAAAATTGATTCCCCTTTAAAAAAAAATAGAGATTCCCTATTCCCATGGCTCCAAGAGGCTGTGACTCCCTTGGCAGATTTATGTTGACTATGGAGTTTAGGAGGATAGAGCTGGAGTTTGATGGGCACCTTTGGCTTGTCTGGGGACCTTCCTGTCACCCCCTCTCTGAGTTATTTATCAGAATGAGCAGACTGAAGCCGAGAGAGTAAAAGTAAGGTTGGGGATCTCGTGAATTAGTTCAGACCTTTGGGTTGGGCACAGCCAGCCTCCCCAGGATCAAGGCTCTGTCACCAGTGCCCCCTTCTTTTGGGAGCAACCCCTCCTCTGATACTCAGCCATTTTATCCAAGTCTGCCAACAAAGCCCTCCAGTCCTGTCTGTTGTGACTGGTTCAGGGATGGTCACCTAACCTAAGCCAGCCAATAAGATCCTTTCCTCACTGCTTTCCCTGGGGCTGTAGAAGGAGAATCTGAGGTAGTCCCAACACTTCTGGAAGTTGTCAGAAGAAGTCAGTGGAGCATGACACTTGCACAGAAGGAAATGAAGCTGAAAGAAGGAAAGAGAGTCTGGACACAGTACTTAGATGCCTGGATCCAGCCACACCTGAAACTGTTACAATTTACCAGATTTTCTTTTTCTTACTTTCTTTCGTTCTTTCTTCCTTTCTTCCTTCCTTCCTTCCTTGGCTGAGGACCGAACTTGGGGCCTTGCGCATGCTAGGCAAGCGCTCTGCCACTGAGCTAAATCCCCAACCCCACCAGATTTTCTATTAGATAAACCTGTAAATTCCTGTTGGGGCTTAAGCAAGAGTATCCTGACGTGCCTGCTGCTGGAGGCGGGAGGCAAAAGAGAATAGCAGTGTCTCTGCTTCTGAGCTCGGAGTCCATGAATGGAGGGAGGCCAGCCAACAGCTGCGTGCAGGCCACTCACAGGGGAACAACCCAGGTCAGCTAGGGATGTAAGGAGTGAGACCAGTAACACCTGAAGGCAATCCATGCATTGCAGGAATTAGAGTGTAACGTGAAGGGACAGAAAGCAAAAAGCTTCCCTTGTCTTGCAAGTTTGAAACTCCGCAAAATAAGTTGAGCAACACGAAACAGAAAGAGCAGCCTTGTGGCCCATCCTGTGGGGAAAGTTGGGCAGCTGCTACTTTGGGAGGCTTGGCCAGGTAGGCACGCTTGAGCAGCCCTGGCTTGTCAGAACTGAGCTGGCAGGACATGTGCACAACCGAGTGCCCAGGAAGACCTGGGGGGAGTTATCTTGGGGCGACCCTCTGTGGTTCACTCTCTAAAGCAGCCTTTACCTATCTGTGGTGCTGGGCATGAATACAATGGAATCTTCACCCTGCAGGCTGGCAGGAGGCACACCCACCTCGCCTTCAGGGCAGGGAGCTCGCAGCACCAGCCGCTCCTATCTAGGACTGACCCCTCCAGAGCACCTGCTCTGTAGTCCCTTCTGCATTGAGGAGATCCCCCATGGGCAACTCCATACCACAAACAGTATGGGGCCTCCACTCCCTAAAAGTTATGGTTTGAATGTGTCCCCCATAGGTCATGTGTTGGAAAATCAGTCCCTAGTGCAAGAGTGTTGTGACATGGGATCTTTGGGATGTGCCTGTCATTAGGGCTCTGCCCCATATATGGATTGATTCATTCACGGACTGATAGATTATGGACTAATGGGTTATTGAGGAAGTAGCTTTGTTCTAAAAGCCCTGTCCTCTTTCTCTGTCTCGCCTGGTGTAGCCCTCTGCTGCGTTATCATGCTGGAAGAAGACCCTCGCCCCATGCTGAGTGCGTGATTGCACCCTGCTCTTGACCCAGAACTGTGAGGCGAATGAACTTCTATTCTTTATAAATTACCCAACCTCATGTATTTTGTTACAGAAAATGAACCAAGACACCACATCACTGGAAATGAGATAAGGAGATAATGCAACTCCTGTGCGCAGAATTCAGGGAAGAAACTAAGCCCTGTGGCAATAGAAGGAAAGATCAAAGACGTCATTGGTAATGGAATACTGTGTCTTTGCGGCTGTGTGTGCGGGAGCTCAGAAGCTCAGGTGTATATTCCAGAGCACACTCCTAGGGGCAGGATGGGGGCCTTGAAGTCAGGGGATTTTAAGCACAAACGGCTGATTGCTGCTTCCTCCTCCATCCCCCAGCGAAGGATGGAGAGAATCTCCTCTGCATGCGCTTTCAAACTTCCTCATTTTTGTCAACCTGAAAGGTGGACTGTGGCATCATGCGAAGTCCCATTATGTTTTGTTTTTTTTTTTTTTTTAGAGAGAGAGGTACAGTAAGAGAGAGAGAGAGAAACAATTTTATTTAGCTTTTCATGTGTCCTTTGTTGCGCCAAGACTTTGTTATGTACGTGGTGCTGGGGTTTGAACTTGCAGACTCATGCATGCTGGGCAAGCACCGTAACCACTGAGCCACCACTCCAGCCCCCCATTACGGTTTTAATCAGAAATTTTCTTTTCATGAGCAAAGTTGCTGGTTTGTTTTTTTTTTTTTTAAGAGAGATTGACAGTGAGAGAGACAGAGAAAGAGAGAAACAACTTTATTTAGTTTTTCACATGGCCTTAGTTGCTCCACACTCAGTTGTGTACGTGGTGCTGGGGTTTGAACCCGGGTCCTCCTGCTTGCCAGGCAATCGCAGAAACCGCTGAGCCACCGCTCCAGCCCAAGTTGCTGGTTTTTTCATGTTTCAGAGCCATCTGTCTGTGCCCTCTTTTTCTGTGGACACTCTCCTACATCATTTGTCTATTGGCTTGTTGGTTTCTTGTGGTTTATTAAGGGACACACCTTTTTTTGTGTGCTTTTCGTTGGTGACTTCACTGTTTAAGATGGTCCAAGGCACAGTGCTGGGGTGCTGTCCAGTTTTCCTGAGCCCAAAAAAGGCTGTGATCTGACTTGGGGAGAAAATACAAGTTAGGTAGACTTGGATCTAGCAGGAGCTTCCGTGCTGCGGACTGTCAGTTCCGTGATGAGCTGACACGCAGAAAGAGCGAGAGGAAATTGGCTGAGCCGGACATGCGGCTGATTGGGAGTGCCCTGCTTCCCCTGGGAACAATAGTTCTGTTTTGCCACTGTGAATGACTAGGATGGACTGTCTAGACTGCATAGAACTAGCTTCTGGATTGTGTATCGTTCTTAAAAGGCTTCCCTACTTGGATTAAAAATTCACACTTTGGTTTTCTTCCTTTTCCATCTCTCTCTCTCTCTCTTTCATATTTTTTTGATAGAGACAATTAATATAATTTTTTCATGTGGTTTTTGTTTTTCTAACACTTAGTTGTGTATGTAGTGCCAGGGTTCGAACCTTGGTTTTTGAACCTGCCAGGCAAGTGCTCTCCCATTGAGCCACCTCTCCAGCCCCTTCTTCCATCTCGTAATCCTGGGCCCTGAGTGTCTTCTCTGATTTGCCTCCTGGCTGCTCCAAGTAAATGATGCCCACTATCTGTCGTGTGATATGGTTCTGGTATGAGCACTGGACCAGGTGCACAGTGGGCCTAATGGGTATCTGATGTTGGCCTGAAGGCCACACAGGCATATCTCAGCTTAAATGAGCCAGGTACTTCCAGGGACAGTATCATGAGCAAGCTGTCATTAACATAGACCAAGATTTTTTTTTTTTTAACAGAGAGAGGGGAGAGGGACAGTGAAAGAGAGAGAGCGAGAAAGAGATAATAAATTTTATTTAGTTTTTCATGTGGCTTTCCTTGTTCCAACACTTTGTTGTGTGCATGGTGCTGGGGTTTGAACCCCTATTATTGCACATGCCAGGCAAGCACCATAACTGCTAAGCCACTGTTCCAGTCCTAGACCAAGCATTTTTGTGTCTTTCCATAATGTCAGAATTTATTGAATAATGACAAATTCACAAGCTACATAACTTTCAGAGGTGGCGATTCACCAATTATGGGTCACCTGACAGTCATAAGCTGGGTAATCAAAAATTCTTTTATTCCTTTTTTTTAAGAAAGAGAGAGAGAGAGAGAGAATCTATTTTTATTTAGTTTTTCATGTGGCTTTTATTGCTCCGATACTTCGTTGTGTATGTGGTACTGGGGTTTGAACCTGCATCCTCGCTCAGGCCAGGCAAGCGCTGTAACCTCTGAGCCACCGCTCCAGCCCCTTTTATTCCTTTTTAATCTTAATTTCTAATATCTATAACATTCAAGTCATGTATAATTCACACAATGATAGAGACATATATATAGGGCATGGAAGACTAAGAAAGGGTTAAGGCGGCCACAGGGTTACAGGATGTTGTACCAAGAGCACAGGCGGAGAGAGAAATCAATGCAGAGCAGAGTTACTGCAGGTGGTCAGATAAGGATTTTAACAAGCCAGTTCTGCAGAGTCCTCAAGGCAGAGGGTCCAGATGGAATGGGCCAGGTGGCATTATCATGAGCAAGAGAAACTGCACTACGCTGAAGCCCAAAGGGTCAGGATCAGATATTGTCACTGTGACCATTTTCCTGCACAAGGCTCCTGACCAGTGGCCAGGTGACGGGGCCAGGATGCTGCTGTGTCCATTTTTGGGGACTCCTCCTTTTATGGTATTCAATGAGGGGGTTATATCTGGAGGTTGCTAAGTTCCTGTGTCTGGCATTTCTGATATGATTTGAGGTGGCCGTGTGTTCAGGTGCTCCTTGATTTAGTTTGATAAGTTGGCACATATATGTTATTTGTCAATTTAGAGTTGTGCCGGGCAGGTGGTGGTTGTTTACTTGTCTGAACAAGGTGCAGAGTCATTCTACCTTGGCACCTGTACTCAAAATGGAGTCACTCATGGCAAACTCCTGCTTCACCAAGCAGAGGAACTCAGGGTTAGGCACATCCTGAAAACTGCTGTTCTATACATCATGGGATAACTCAGAGCAGGGCACACAGCCTGCTCTCCAGAGACAGGCACAATTTGGACTGAAACGACTGGAGAAAAACAGAAGTCAGGCAGGCCATCATGTTCACTGCAAAGTGGAAAAAACCCTTGTCTACATTCACATGGAGGAGGATGCAGCTCCCGGGGGTTCTCAGAGGGACTCTATTGCTCCAATTGCCAGGTGGCCAGGGGCCCTGCTGGGTGCAAATTGGAAACTTTGGTCATAGAGACCCCTGCCAGCCCAGGTCTGAATCAGCCAACCTCAGGGCAGGAGCAAGCCAAGAGGCCATGGTTTGAGGCGCCCTGGGCAGCAAAAGTGGGCTCTGCTCAGAGGATCCTGCTGCAGTCCCCTGCGGTGCTAGAACCAGCCACTGCCTGGTTGCTGTCTACACTGCTAGTGGATCACTGAGCCCCCACTGAACCTCTCCGTGTCTCCTTATAAAACAGGGAGACGAGAACTTGTCCCTGGGAAATTGAATAGTTCCTCCAAATTGGTGGCTGTTCCTCTCTTGATGGGTAGGCTCTGCCAGCAAGCCAAGGGCAAGGAAACGGGGGTGTCCCAGGCAAGGAGTTTGCTCAGAGTCAAATGAGCAACTTAGTAAACCCAGCCCCTGCCACACTGCCTGAGCCACACTCGATGTCACAGCCGGAAAAACCAACAAGCTTAGAATGTTCCCTGAGCTGCTAAGAACTTCCAGGGAATTCACCCAGTAACCTTTTCATAATCCTCAAAGTCGGGCACCTCTGTTGTCCTGCTGACGAATGAGAAGTTTGGGGAAATTAACAAATGCAGGGGGTCCCGGGACTTCAACCAGATCCCAGGAGTCTCCAAACCCCAAATTTTGCTGCTCACGCAGCTCACTGCTGACCCCCCTTGCTCCTCTCATAGTCTTGTTGGGGGTGTCTGCTGGCACCCCATTTAAAGAAAACCCAGACCAGGGCTAGAGCAGTGGCTTGGCAGTTATGGCGCTCACCTTGCATGTACAAGTACGCGAGTTCAAACCCCAGCACCACACATGCAACAAAGTGTCAGAGGAATGAAAGTCACATGAAATACTAAATGAAAGTTGCTTCTCTCTTTCTCTCTCTCTCTCTCTCACTGTCCCCTTTCTTAAAAAAAAAAAGACCCAGACCAGATATTAGGTGGAGCTGCCTCTTCTCCAAAGCACAGAAAAAGGCACCAGACAGGGAGGATCCATAGGCAGCAGGTTGGTGCGTTTGCTCCTGGGCTCTCATCGCCCCGGCCCCCGTAACTCGTCCCTTCCCATTATCTCTAATTGCTTCCTTCCGCCGGTATCAAATGACGAAGAGCTTGATCCTATTGGATTACGTGGGAATAACTTGGTTTGCTGGATCATTTGCTTATTGCTGAACATCTGGGTGACTTAGAAAGCTTGTTATAAATAATCCTTCAGTCTTCACGCGTCACGATCCGCATTGCAGGCCACTTCACGTGTGTGCATTCTCCGGAGGGAATTACTGACTTCAACAGTATGAACGATGTTCAGACTCTTGCTCCAGTCACAAACTGCTTTCCAGAAAGCCTACGCCAGACTGCACGGCTGCCTCCATTTAAGGGCAGAAGGCCAGGACAGCGGCTGTACGGTGAGCGAGGGCTGCGTGAGCTGTCAGGGCCCGGAGGAAAACTTATACCCAAACCAGGGCTCACCGGTAGCAGCTGTCCTGGTGGGCCGTGGATGCTTGGGGTTGCACCTGAGGTCAAGCTGGAATTGACTACAACTCACCCGCTGGGCCTTAAGGGCAGAGCCCCAACGGAGAAACATCACAGGACCTGAAGGCTCACCACAAGGGCCTGAGGACAAGGCCAGGTGGCAGCTGCAGGGTGGAGACATGGTAAGCCCCCCTGGGCTCACTTCCAGGTGCACAACCTGCGTGCTGTGGCTCTCGGGTGCTGTGGGTGCCTTCTTTGTGTCATATTCCCACCTGATTGGGGTGACAGGACATGCGAAGGCATTTCTGCAGTGCCTAGGCATAGGCAAGTGTTGGCTGTAATTCTTACTGTCATTGTTATTAGCAGCAAGTCTTAATGGGGTTCCACCACTCCCTGGACTCAGGACCCATCCCCAGACTCTCAATATCTCTGGTTCCAGTTCCCGGGGTGAGGAGATACCCAGTGCAGTTTGGGGGCCTGGTCAGCAGAAGCTGGGGCGATGGTGTCCCCCATGCCTGGTGCCTCCCTATACCCAGCAGGGCTTCTGGGTGGGAATCTCAAATACCTGCTCATCACGGGACTTTTGTACTGTGGACCCAAAACAAAACAGGATGCATGATCTTATATTTAGCACGTGCCTAATCAGGTAAAATTAAATAATAACCCTGTGCTTAGCAGAAAAAGACTTTTATTGAGAAGGAGAGAGAATCAGTTTTATTTAGTTTTTATCTAGTTTTTGTTGCTTGGACACTTGAGAGAGGGACACTGAGAGAGAGAGACAGAGAAAGAATCAATTTTTATTTAGTTTTTCATGTGGCTTTCTTTGCTCCAAGACTTCATTGTGTATGTGGTGCTGGGGTTTGAACCTGCGTACTCCTGCATGCCAGGCAAGCACGGTAACTGCTAAGCCACCACTCCAGCCCCTCTGGGGTTTGCACCTGGGTCCTTACACATGTCCTGCAAGCATGATACCACCAAGCCACTGCTCCAGACCCAGAAAAAGATCTGAATCCTACTGTGCTCTTAAACAAATCAATATGTCACATGGCTGTAATCTCAGCTTCTTGGAAGGGTGAGGCAGAAGAGTTGAAAATTTCAGGCCAGCATTGTCTAGCAAGACCATGTCTCAAAATAAGAAATGAAGAAGACTGGGATGTACCATCAAAAAAAATCAGAATGTATAGGCAGTAGAATATTATTCACCATAAAAAGGAATAAAGTACTGATATATCCAACAACATGAAGAAAACTTGAAAATCTTATGCTCAGCGATAAAAGACACAAAAGGTCACGTACTGTGTGATTTTATTTGTTTGAAGTGTCCAGAATAGAGAAATACACAGAAATAGAAAGTAGGTTAGTGGTTGCCTAGGGCTGAGGGTAGGGGAGTGGCTGCCAACAGGGATGGGGGTTCTTTTTTGGGGTGATAGAATTTTCTGGAATTAGAGGTAATAGTTGTGTATCATTGTGAATGTACTTAAAACCACTGAATTTGCATACTTCAAAAGAATGAACTTTATGGTATGTGAATTATATCTCAATAAAGCTGTTATTAAAAAAAACCAACACATTTTAAAACTTGGGAGTAAGGGAAGTGGTGCACCACCGTTTTAATTATACATAAAAAAAAGGGACTGTTGTGGGACATCACTCTCTCCTCCCTCCTGCCCCCCAGACTCCAGTCTTCAGCTCGGCCCCAGGCTGGCCCTGGTTGTGGCAAGGACACACAGGGATACTACATTCACATCCTCTCTCACAACCAACCTGCTCCCTAGATCCCTCTTGCCCTGGAGGCCCCCACCTTCTCCCCTGTTCTCTATGCCCAAGAGTGAAGAAACAGCTGGGTCACCCCCCAGGAAAGCCACACCTGGCAGAAACAAAATCCAGACGCTCCAGCTTGCTAGACTCTGCCCTTCACACACCACTCTTGGCTCCAGGAAATACACAGAAAGCAAGCATCCTGGCTGGTTCTCGCCTCCAACTAGTACGAATTTGGGTATTTCCAGCATGGATCCCTGAGAAACACAGCCTCATCCCGGATCCTTGTCATCTGGAGATTCATTGTGGCTACTGGGAATAGGATGCAGCAATTGTGCTAAGCTAGTCTTTGGGGACCGAGGGCCCTCTGAACACCCTCTGAATGCCATCTTTTCTCAATGCTATGCCTTTGAGGGACTGTCACCATCCAGTCCTGCACCAATAGACGTGCCAGTTGTGGTCCCTGGCACTAGAGGTATCCACCCATTTTGCTTCCTTGATCAGGGGTGGGTGTTGAGCCCCATCCTGCATGTCATCACCAACACTGGCTCTACACCACCAAGACCAGCAGTGCAGGGTTTCTCCATATAATGGGTGCTCAGTGGCCCCTACTGGCCCCTGTCATCTGTCCTTCTAGTTACAAGGACTGGGTCAGTTGACCAGACCTGTAGTAAGAAAATCTGAGATCTTCTGTGGGACCACCTGCAAGCTGGAGTAGCATTCAGCTCCTACAAAGAATGGGGTTCCAGGTACGCCCTCCCCACAAGAGAAGTGAGCAAGCTGAGAGCAATCCACACCCCAGAGAGCTGGATCAAGGGTCTGTTCTGTTGCGTGTCTTGGGCAAGCACTCACCTGGCAGGTGGGCAGCTCCTACTGAACACTTACTGTGTGCCAGACTCTTAAAGCTCCTGGAGCCTCAGTGGATGTCAGGCCTTGGCTTCACACTAGCGGCGATTGGGGTCTTCTAAACTCCTGAGGTCTGTCCTGCCCAGGCCCACGGGGAGATTGCTGGGACAGGCAGAAGGGGCTTCTCAAGCTTCTGGTTGCTGATTTGCAGCCACATGTGAAATATCCTGGGCTAGAGGAGTGATTGCTACCAGGGCTTGACGAGTCCCACCCTAAAGATGGGGAAACCGAGGCAGTCCAAGTGGGCTTTGTCTTCTTCCTATACCTATGTGTTCTCTCCTGTTCTGACAATCTTCCTTCTTTTATCCCTCCTTTCCTCCCTCCCTCCTTTCTTTTCTTCCTTTCTCCCTTCCTCCTCCTCTCTTTCTCTTTCTTTCATTCTTTCTCTTCCTCCCTCCCTCTCCTCCTGCCTGTCTCTCGCTCTCTCTCTCTCTCTCACTCTCTCTTTCTTTCTGCGGTGCTGGGGATCCATCCCAGGACCTCATACATGCTAGGAAGGACTCTACCATTCAGCTACACCCCCAGTCTGACAATTTTACTTTATTTTTTTTAAAGAGAGGAGAGAGAGAGAGAGAGAGAGAGAGAATCAATTTTTATTGAGTTTTTCACATGGCTTTCGTTGCTTTGAGGCTTAGTTATGTATGTGGGTGCTGGGGTTTGAACTGGTGTACTTGAGCATGCTGGGCAAGTGCCGTAACCACTGAGCCACCACTCCAGCCCCCATGACAATTTTACTTTAAACTGTATTGTCTTCCTTACTAGAACCCCAGAACTGAGGTTCACCCTGACATTCACCTCCCCCTAGAATCACAAAGAAGGTTCTGCATAGTAACCAGTTTTAGTTGGAAGATCAGGTTGTTTTCTGATTCATGTATCACACTTCAGAAATTTCTAAGGGAACCCTGTTGGGGAAGGAAAGGGGAGGGTCCTCATTAATTCGTCCCTCACAGCTAGGTCACCCTGGAAGTGTTGGTTCATCCTGTCCTGCCAACCCTAGGGCCCTGCCTACCAGGAGCTCTCATTTCGCTGAGAAGAGACTGGCCACTTATTTACTGCCACCTGCCTCCCAGGAGGAGAAGCTCTAACTTTGATGACCCACCAGCCATGCACTTGCCCCCTGCTCTTGGTTATTCCATGTTATCTGTCCTTTGTCCTGCCCCCAGGTCTCAGAAAGGCCTTCCTGGGGCCCCAGGACATTCCCCTCCCACCTCCTTGGGCTCTGTTCTCCCAGTACTGTCCCCAACTATCTGCTGCCCATTTGGGTGTTCTCCCTAAGGGGTGACCTAGGGGAAAATCATAGAGGGGACCTGAGCACTAGATGGGCTGCCCGAAAAAGATCCTCAGAGAAAGAGCCACTCCAGCAGTGCCTGGGGACCAGGCTTCTGACAGGCAAGGCCAGATTCCTCCTTTTATCCAGCAGCCCTGGTGGGCCTGATATGAACAGAGGTAGTGGATCTGGCCCTGTCTCCCTCCCTTTCTTTCTGCCTCTACAAGCATTTGTTGGGGACCTATTAGTGAACATTGTGCCCATTTGTGGTCAGGTGAGCAAACTGACCACATGGTCCTGGAACTTGGTCTGCAGGAACAGGTAGGTGCCCACTGCTAGCTCAGTCGGATCTTGGGGAAACTTGCCTCCCACTGGGCTCCATGGCACTCGGGGCAGAGGTGCTACGAGCCATGGGGTAAATTACTGTCGTCATTCTGTGACTTTGAGCAGTTACTTAAAGTCGAGATGTACTCATCTGTGAAATGCAGGTAACCACACATACCTGGCCTGTCAGTCTTCAAGATGGCTGTTTTAAGCATCAAAGACAGATGGGTCATGTGCTTTGCAGAGCAAAAGATGGGTCATTGTCCTTTCACAGTGGAGCCCCAGAACAACCAGCAAAGCTGTAGGCAAGGCTTATTCTACCCATCTTAATACCAGGGAGATAGAGGCTCAATGGTGTCCAGTGAACTGGTGAAGGGCACCCAGTGATTCCCATCAAAGTTGTGGTTTCTGGGGCTGGAGCGGTAGCTCAGGAGTTGCAGTGCTTGTCTGGCATGCACAAGGACATGGGTTCAAACCCCAACACTCATGTACATAACTAAGTGCCAGAGTAATGAAAGCCACGTTAAAACAAAAAACTCAATAAAAATTGATTTTCTCCGTCTCTCTGTCTATCTCTCTCTAAAAAAAAAAGTTCTGGTTTCCAACTGGGCACAGTGGCACACACCTATAATTCCAGCAACTTGGGAGGCTGAGGTGAGAGGACTGAAAGTTCAAGGCCAGACTAACTCAGCAAGTCCCTGTCTTAAAATTTAAAAAAAAAGGCAAATTAAAAAGGGGTGGGCATATAGCTCAGTGATAAAGCATGCTTTGGTTGAGTCCCTAGTACAAAGAGAGAGAGAGAGAGAGAGAGAGAGAGAGAAAGAGAAAGAAAAAGAAAAAAAAAGTTCTGACTTTCAAGTTCTGACCAAGAAACTCTCAGACTCCACCTGCTGGAATCCCAGGCCCTGCTCCTGAGGCCAGCTTGAGATTCCTTGTCCAGTAGCCCTTGAGCTGAGGACTCTAGAGGTCTTGGGCTGGCACAGGGAGCGAGCTCTCCATCACGGGAGGCATGTGATCAAGGCTGTGTGAAATCATCCAGAGGGGCTCAGCAAGCACACAGCTCAGAGACAGGATCTCCCATCCCTCCATGTCTGGGTTGCTCCCCCTGGTTTGTGGGTGTGGCCATACTTCTCCATATCCAACCACAAGTATATGAGGGCAGCAGAGGTTGACATTGATGAGAATTACTGGTTGTTTCCTCCAGGTAGCCATGATGCCATTTGCTGCCGGTGTGACCTGTTAGGAGCAGCCGGAAGTCCGACTGGTGAAATTAATTGGCTCTGGACCTTGTTCAGCTCCATCCTGTCTTGGTTTTCCCTTAGATAGCCCTGAACAAACTGGTCACAGACAGATGGACTTAGGATGCCCTTTCTGGACTGACCAAGACCAGGAGGAATTGGTAGCCCTGTAAGGTCAATAAGCCAGAATGACTAGGTCTGCTCTGCAGGGTGGGATACCCAGGCACAGAAAGGGCTGGACCTTGCCCAAGTCATTCAGAATGTAAAGGGAAAGACTGGGAGACTTTAGCTTCCACAGAATGAGGGAAGGTTTCTCATCCAACCTCTGCCTCTGCCTGGAAGCTCCCGCCCTGGGAGGTGCAGCTCAGATCGCTGTCTCCAGGGCTGCTCAGACCTGCTGATCTGCTTCCTGCTTGTGTGGGCTCTGTGCTCACGCCTGTCTTGCAAGGTCGATGTGGAATTAGACAACATAAATTAACAGTCTTGTGCCAAATGCCTAGTTCAGTGCCAAGCACACTTAACAGAGAGATCTCTGGAAGGAAAGTCCTGATTTGAGATGTTTGCCAATTTCCATAGTGTAAATACTTCCCATATTGCGATTTCAGGCTACAGTGTGGCATCATGGAACTCAGAGCTGGGAAGACATTGAACGTTGGCCTTCATAAAGCTGTTTTCAGTTGGCACCAGCACCTGCTGCCAGTGCCCAGCAGGGCCCAGGAAGTCCTGCTGCTCTGGAAAACAGTTGGATTGGCATATACTTCCCTCTACTTGTGACGGCTTCCTAACTACTCTGTTGGCTTTATGTCACATGAGTTGCTTTGTGCCAAGGGCTCCAGGGCCAACAGCCTGTGGGCATCCCTTCATCTCTAAATGGTAGTGCAAATCTGACAGGGAGCCACACCAGGGGAGTGGATACCAAGATGAGAACACAGTGACATCGCCCTTGTGCCCTGGTTTCCTCATCTGGAAGTGGATGCAATGACTCTGCATTACAGGGTCATGGAGGATTAGGTAAGGGCAAGGTGTTATGAGTTCAACATGGTGCCTGGAGCAGGACTTAGGCATGAGTACAGTCCTGGCCACAGTCTGCCTGCTGCAGTAAGATTCAGAGATGCCCACAGAGGGGCTTGCCTGTGGGAGCTGAGAGGAGTAAGCAGGAGGGAGAGATCCTGGAAGGCTCCCCAGGAGAGGTGGCATTTCAGCAGAGATGAGAGAAAAAAACTTTGGGTCAAGGGGTTGCCTAAAGTCTCTCCATGCCCCCAATCAAGGCTCTTGCCTCAGAAGCTCTGGGATTTAGGGTAGACAACTTCTGCCTTTGGGGCCTCTGTCCCTTAATTGAAAAACAACGATCACTGCTATCTGCCTCCCTGGTAGATCCTATGACTATCACAAGGACCGAGAGCTGGAAAGAAATTCTAATGCCTGACTGTAGGGTACCTGGGTCTGCCTATTTCTAGCCTGCCCAGATTCTGTCCGCGCACAGATTTCCAGGTCTGGCGCTCCGGCCACGGCACGGTGAGGCAACGAGCCTGCTACTACTGCCTCCCAAGAAAAAAAAGGACTCTCCATGGCCAACAGCTCTGCGAAGTGTTCCAAAGAGCTTCTCTGGCCAGGAGTCCGCCTGGATCGCGGAGCCAAGGGGGGGGGGGGCGACAGGAGCGTTTCCGCAGGTGGCCGCGCGCGCCTGCAGCCAGGTGGGCGTGCCAGGCCCCGCCCCACGCTGCGGGCGGGGGAGGGACGGACGGAGGCCCCGCCTTCCCCGCGCGCCGGGTCGGAGCCGGTGTGGGAGCGGAGGCGCGCGGAACCGGCAGGAGCACGCGGGAGCGCGGTCCCGCAGTGGCCCGGCCCGAAGGGAGCAGCGCGCAGGAGCTGAGCAGCGCTACGACCCCGGCTTTAGCGCGGACCCCGCCCCAGCGCAGACCCAGCACCAAGCTCGGACCCCGGCCCCCGCGCGCGGCCTCTCCCGCCTCACCCTCTCTGGCCACCGGCCGCGGGCATGGACGGCGCCCGCTCGCCCTGTGAGTGCCGAGCCCTCCCGCCTACCGCCTTTGTGTGCGCGCCGCGCCGCCGCAGCCCCCTCCCCGCGCGCCCCTCCCGCGCCCCGGGCCCGCGTCCTTTGTGGAGCAGTCGCCTGGCCGGTGCCTCCCCCCGGCCCGGGCCTCCCTGTCCGCTCGGCTGCATCCCCCGGGTCAGCCCAGCAGGCCCTCCTCCCGGGCCTGGGAACTGGGCCCCCTTCCCCGGCCTCGCGGTCACTGTGCAGCCCCTCAGGGACCCAGCAGGTCCTCCCTCCCAGGGTCCCAGTGACAGCCCAGGACAGGCCTTCTCCGCTGCCCGGGTCTGAGCAGGGCACGTCCCCCCTTCCAATCCGAACCTCTCAGTCCAGTCCGCAGCCCCTCTCTCCATTTCCCCCAAGGGACAGCCCGGCAGGCCCTCTTTGCTGCCGGGGCTGGGCAGGGCGCGGGCCCCGGGGCGGCGCTGTCTCATCCCGTGGCTCGGGCAGGTGCGGCGGGACCGGCGCTCACGCGGGCCTGTGTGTCCTTGTCCCGCAGAGATGGACCGCGATGGCGGCCGCCGAGACGCCCCCGGCGCGCTGATGGAGGCCGGGCGCGGCGCGGGGCCGGCGGGCATGGCGGAGCCGCGGGCTAGGGCGGCGCGGCCCGGGCCCCAGCGCTTCCTGCGGCGCAGCGTGGTAGAGTCGGACCAGGAGGAGCCGCCGGGCCTGGAGGCAGCGGAGGCGCCCAGCGCACAGCCCCCGCAGCCCCTGCAGCGCCGGGTGCTTCTGCTCTGCAAGACGCGCCGGCTCATCGCGGAGCGCGCCCGTGGCCGCCCTGCCGCCCCCGCGCCCGCCGCGCCCGCAGCGCCTCCCGGTGCCTCGGGAACCCCCTCGGACCCGGTTCCAGAGCCCGCGAGCGCGCGAGAGCCCAGCCCGGACCCCGCCGCTGCCGCAGTTGCGGAGGCCCCCGACGGCGGCCCGCGGGAGGAGGAGCGAGCGGCGGCGGCAAGGCAGGAGGACGCTGGAGCCACCGAGGCGAAGCCCGAGCCCGGGCGCCTACGGAAGGATGAACCCGAGGAGGAGGAGGACGACGAGGACGACCTTAAGGCAGTGGCCACCTCTTTGGATGGCCGCTTTCTCAAGTTTGACATCGAGCTGGGCCGGGGCTCCTTCAAGACGGTCTACAAGGGGCTGGACACCGAGACCTGGGTGGAAGTGGCCTGGTGCGAACTGCAGGTGAGGGCTCGCCGCCCCGTAGGTGGGCTGTCTGAAAGTGCGTCCTTGGGCACGTCCTTGCCCCTGCGCTGGCCTTAGCCAGGATGGCGGGGGCTGCTGCGTGTGTCACTCTCTGTATTGGTGGCCAGTGTGGACCACGCAGGCTCTTCTGTGTCTGCGCAGTTTGGGGTTTGTCAGCCTGCTTGGTGGCAGGGTTTGTACTGTGTGCCCAGGCTGTGGGGGACGCTGGAGAGGGGGCACTCTGGGGCTCTGTTCCCTGGAGAGCCCTCCTAACCCACTTTACTGATCTAGTAGAGCCTAGAGGCTGTGTGGGGGCGTCGAGACCTGTGTCTGGGCCCTCAAAGGGTATTTGGGAAGCTCTCAACTGCCCTTAAATTAGCACTCCTGTATCCTGGAGGACTTCCCCTGCCCCAGGGATCCGTGCTCCAGGAATGGTTCCTAGTGGGGTCCTGGGGCCTGCTGAGCAAGGTTTAGAAGCCCTGCCAATAGCCTCTACGTGCTCCCAGGACTGCATCTATTCACAGATTGGATGTGTGAGAGGACTTAAGTCCAAGTCATGTGAAACACCAGTGAGTCTTTTTCCTTCCTTTCTTTTTTCTTGGATGTAAGGGTTCAGGGCATGCAGATTTCCTAGCCTTGCCCTCATGTTCGCTGTGTCAGCCTGGGCCCTGGAAAATTATATAAAGGTAACCGTAGGCCAGCCTGCAAGAGGAGGCTGCTCCTGTCACAGGGGGTATTTATGGGCCCTCCCTCTTTGGGAGTGGGCAGCTGTTAGGCAGAGGCCAGCCTGGGAGAGTGCTGGCTGGAGGTGTAAGCCTACCCCAGTGGCCTGTAAAGTTAGCTGGCCTTCCAGGCTGACGCAGGCTGGGCGAGCCAGGGCAAGCTGGGTGCCAGGGCCTCAGGCCACACTGCAGGACGCTTGCATTTTTGGCCCAGAAATGGGATTCAGTGACTCTAGCCCCTGCAGGGTGACCTGCGTGTGTGTGCAAGCCAGGTTCATTTGGTGGGTGTTGACCTGTTGTCAGCCCTTCTACTAAGACAAAGAGCTCCAAGGTCTTACCTCCCCACCGCCTTTGGTTCTGCCATGGAAATGTAGCTTTCAGTGATGGGGTGGATGGTATCCTTTAGGGTCCTTTGGGAGGGGCTGAGGGAGCTCTCCTGCCTCCTGCCCCACAGATTCTAAGCCTTGCTGAAAGGTGGCTTTGATGGCAACAGAGGTCTTGATGGCATAGAATGGGCCAGTGGGTGGGGCAGGGTCTGAGGGCTGGGATCCTGAGGTGTGTGTGCTGTGTGTTTCTGCTACATCAGAGGCAGAGAATAGAAAAGGAGGAGGAGAAGAGGAGTCTTGGTTCTGGAGAATGACAGGAGCTCTGGCTCCACACTTTCTTGCTCTGGCCAGATGACTAGCATTGCTCTCTGAGCACACACTGGTACTGTGGCCTCAGAATACCACTGAGGGTGGAGGACAGAGGAGTGCTGCAGCAAGCTGGATGTGAGTTAGACCTCGGCAGTCTGAGCCTGCTGATCTGGCTGAGGCATTGCAGAAGCATATGACTCTCAGAGCTTGTTAATTCTCCTTCCCTTTAAGGAAAGGCAAGCTATTCAGTCTCTGGGTCTGCCCATGGTGGGCAGGGCAGCAGGGTGGGGCCTGGCCTCTGTCCAGGGGTCTTTTGTTCCTTGGCTCTAGATAGGAGTGGAAAGGTTGGGGATGGTTTCTGGACTTATGGTGCTGTTCCTTGCTCTGGAGTTACTCGGGCGCCCCAGTCAGTAGGGAAACTGTCCCCATATCTCCCCCAATGAGAGGTATCCCTCATGTTCACCCAAGGCTGATGTGCATCCTGGGGGTCACCACCTTCTGCCTGGACTGATCTGGGAGGGAAGATCTGTGGCAGGGGTCTGGACCAGCTGAGAAACCTGTCATGTGACAGGCCTGTGCTGGGACCTCCTCAACATGAATCATGAAGACATGGGGTCAAGGAACAATCTCTTGAGGTCACCAGAAAGAAGTTGTCAGGGGGTGTTTTGGGATCAGGGAAGAAGGACATCAGCTTTGAGTGGAGGATGGGACCTACTGAGGGTTTCCTGTGTGGTGTCTGGACTGTGCGGGCAGGGCCGAGTGGGGTGGTCCCCCAGATTGGGGCATGGACTGGAGTTGGAGTTCATGAGGGTCACTCTGAGCTGGGGTACACAGTGCAGAGGAGCTACTTGGCTGGCGGAAGGTGACAGGTGGGCATTCTTTCACCAACCATGTTGGCTTTGTCCCAGGGGTGGGGGTCTTCTCAGTGCATAGTGCACAGATGTTGATCCTGCATCTTGGTCCCCAGCATTTCTGGGCACTGAGAGAGGAGGCTCCTGGCAGTCCAGGTTTGCACAGTGGAGAGTGAGTCTGTCAGTGTGTTGCTTTCAGCCAGCAGAGCCTTGTGTGGTTCCTCTTGGTCTGTCCCTGTTCCAAAGTGTCTCAGTGGGCAATGGCTTCCCTCTGTATGAGTACCTGGGTACCTGCCTGGTGGCTGTTTCCTTTTCCTGCCCTGGGCGAGCTGGGGTCTTCTGGGCCTCTGTGGCCTCCCTGGAGAACTGAGAGGTGCATTGCTTGCTGGCTTTTTCTGCTCCCTGCCTAGGGGTGGAAATGTCCCAGACACGGATGTAGTGAGTGTGGCTTAAAGGATATCTGAATTCTTTCGATGACTTAGTGTTGAAAGAACATTGCAGGGAGAGCAGCGTGTGCTTATCTTACATCCAAGGGTGGTATGTCCCACTTTCTGAATTCTCTAGATGTCCAAAGCTGAAACTGGAACTATGATTTTATTTTATTTTTTTAATTTTAATTTTTGGTGTGGGAGAGGCTACTTAAAAATACTACCTTTTTACGAACTTCTATTTTTGGTCCCAGAACACTTTGCAGTAGAATCCCACCTCACTCCTGCCCTCTTTCTCTTTCTTGTGTCCCCTATTCCTGTGGCTGTCTTTGGCCAACTGTGGTCCTATACAGACCCCTTTCCCATCAGGTAGTTTGGAGGTAGCTTAAGAGTCCCTGTAGGCTCAGGGAGTGGCAGAACTGGCTGCTCTGGGGTCAGGTCTGGGTGCACCTGGGCATTGCCTCTTGTTGGAGGTGGGGAGTGAGGTTGAGACACATGCCTGGCATGGCGTGGCCACAGCATAGAATGATAGGGTGTTGGCATGGTATGGCCACAGCATAGCACTGAGGGGGTTCTGGCATGGTGTGGCCACAGAGCTGTGATAGGCGGTATCTGGTGTGGCACTGTGGCAGCCTCCTGTTGGTCCGCACTGCCTTGTTCCCTCATTCTGATGTTGAGCCTTCATGTCATACTTGTTCTAGGCTGCATGGGTGACTGAACTGCCACTGTCCCATGTGACTCAGCTATCTCTTTTCCAGTTGTTGGCTCTGTGTCCTGAGAAAAATGCACCTAATCTAGAGTTCCAGCCATTGTCCAGAAGCCTGCTGGAGGTAGCCTCTTGGCCTTTCCTGGCCCTACCTGCTCCTGCTCTGTCTCTTGGGGACCCAGAAAGAGGGATGAATTTCCCATTATTACCAACTCCCTCCCTGTCAGTATCCTCTTCTTTGAGGATATACAGGGTCTTAGACCCTTGTGCCTCTGCCTTCCACACTGCTGTGTAGGTCTGGGACCTGTGTTCCCTAGATGGTCACTGGGGCCCTGTGCAGGGGACAGGGATCCATCTGCCTTGTGGAGACTCATGTCTTGACCCTCAGCTCAGCATTTGCTGGGCCCTTGCAGAGCAGAGCCTAAAGAGGATGGGGGTGGGTGCTTCTGGTTCCAGCCCTGCTTGAGCCTAGCCAGCCAGAGACTCTGTCCCTGGGTCACCCAGCCACGAGATGGGTCCTACTATGCTATGTTGTGGAGTGGTAATGGCCATCTCAGAGCTGTGTGTTCCCAACCGGAACACCACAGCCAGATACCTCACAGCGTCCTGTCCATCTGCCTGTGCCTAGATGATGCATATGGACCAGGTGTGTCTTGTGCCCTCACTGTCCTCAGGGGGCAGCCCATGTGTCCTATAGCCTTTCCTGTGGCCGCAGGCAGCCCATGAGGGCCATTGTTGCACTGCACTTACCTCCTTACCAAGGTGACGGGGTCCTCATCACCTTTGCAGGGAGGCCATGTATCTTGGGGCACATGGGCTCAAGAGCTGAGTGCTTTGCACTGATGGCCTTATGTGGGGGCCCCCAGCTGCTGCCTCGTCTGCCTTCATCCCCCACCCTGTTGCTGTGGGAAGAAATGGGGACGGGAGGGGACGAGGAAGTGGTGGTGTTGCTCAGAGGGACAAGACACTCTGCAAAAGCTCAACCTGATTGGCTGGCGGTTACCCTGCTAAGCACCCTGGTGTGTTTAAATCTCCTAAGTGCCTAAAACTGTTGCGAGAGCTGTAATTTGGAATCAGTTGGGTGGCAGCGTGGAGTCTGTGTTCCTGGGCAGATGCTTCATGCTCCATGCTGAACGTGGTTTTGTTTGATTGGTGAAGGGTTGGTGCTGGGTGCCCTTGAGGCCTGTGGAGATGGCTGTCCTGCCAGATGTAGTAACGTGTCCTGTCCCCTGAGTGGTGTTGTGAGGTGAGCGTAGTCAGCGATGATGACCAGCAGCCCGAGCTGTGGCTGCCATCGTGGGGACATGGGAGGTCAGGCATCCGTGGCTTGTTCCCTGTTGGAAGCAGTTGCTTGGCAGCTGAGTGTGTGCTTTTGGGGCATCCTCAGAGGCCCTGGACTTCAGAGGTGCCTGACTGAGCCTGATTGAGGGCCAGGTTGCTGTGTGACTCAGGGTACATCGTGTTGCCCTTCTGAGCCCTGAGAAGGGAATCAGGACCATCTTACACACGAGGGGCAAACCTGCATTCACTGCTTGTGTGGGCTGCTGTCTCTGAGCTAGTGTCTTCTTAGCCCGCGTGACCTGTGAGCAGACCTGGGAGGACAATTGAGTATGCCTTCTGGATACCAGCACTGGAACTTTCTGTGACCATAAATGTATCTGTTTCTGCCCTCTATCTCTGCATGCCCTGCTGAACACCCAGATGTGGCTGGTGCAGTTCAGCATCTGCATCCTTGGTCTTCCTTACATGAAGCAGGCATAGGGGCCATGAGATAAAACTGAGGCCTGCGTGACCTAGATATGGTCATAGGGATGCCAGAGGGCAGGGTGGGGATGGACTACAAACCAGCACACGGAAAGGGGGACAAGAGGGCTGGGGACCTATTAGGGCTGCATGAGGCTAGGGTGATATGTGACTGGCCCAGGTGCTGTATGGGTAGTGAGGACCTGGGCCAGGGGATGGCTGTGTGAGCATTAGGTTCCTGGGATCAAGAGTTGGCCCCGGATGCTCTTAGTCTCTTGGAGGGTTGGGTAGTCCCTGAGGCTCTCCTCCCCTAACTTGCTGCATTGTTTCTAGGGGGTAGCTCTAAAGTGGGCCCCGGCTTTGTGGAGGAACTGATAGTTAGAACATCAAAGGGAAGGGAGGGGCTCAGCAGTGCAGGCTGGCAGTATTCATTGACCCAGCGAGCTCCAGACGTGGGGGTACTGCATTGAACAAGACAGGTCCTGACCCAGGAGATAGGATGAGATAGAGTAAAAGCATGTCGGTAGATCCAACAGATACCACAGTGAGGGGAGACCAGGTCCTTAGGAGAAGGCCCTCCGGGGCAGGAGCGAGCTGCTGAACAGGGAGCAGAGGACAGACATGCAGAGGCCCTGAGGTTGGAGCCAGCTCAGCACAGAGGGGCAGGCAGCTGCATCAGCCACACAGGGAGGGCTTAGGTGTGGCCAGAACTTGGCTTCTTTGAGGGTGGGAGCTGTACTGGGAGGTGTGAGAGCAGACTGGGCTTTTGACAGGATTCCGTGGATGCTGTGGGGACAGATGGGGGACAAGGGTAGGCAGGGGGCCAGTCAGAAGGCAAAATGAAGGGTTCTACCTAAGGAGTGGGAGCTGGGCTAGGAGGAGGGTCAGATTCCGGGTGCATTTGAAGGAAGAGAGTACAGGATTTATTGCAGGTTGGATTTGAAAGCGGGAGTTGGGGTGACAGCAGAGATTTGGGCTGGCAGGATGCGGCTGCTGTCCTCTGAGGGGCATGTGGGAAGGGTGGATTTGGGGGAGGGTCAGGTCTTGGCTTAGAACATGCTTAACTTCAACTTGAGTGTCCTGTAGGCTGTGAAGGTGGTCCTCCTGGGGAGCAGGGTCTCCAAGGAAGTACCTGCCTTTGGGGGCATGGGTGGGCAGCTCGGGAACAAGACAATCCCAGAGGAGACCAGGCCTCAGGTCAGGCCAGGAGGGAGGGACCTGCTGCCTGCAGCCCTGCCCAGAGTGGCTGCCATGAGGTTAGGAGGGGATGCCACGATGCCAAAACTGTTAAAAAATATGATTCATACAAATGCAGAAACGGCTTCCAAGTTTCAGGTGCTGAGTCCTTTGGAAGTCATCTTTCTCCTTGTCCCTTGCCCCCCACCCATCATGATGCATCCACAGCATGGGCGGGGCTAGCCTGCAGTGCTGTGTGCCTGAGCTTGTCCTTGCCTGCCACTCAGCCTTCCAGAAAGCCTGGATTTGCTCATATCATGGCTCTTCTGCCCCTGTGGGTATCTCCTGGGGCTTGTGGCTTGAACCTGGCTTCAGGCCACGGCTGGAAGATGCCCAAGGTGATGGCATGGGGCTCCATGTTTCTGCTTTGATGGAGAAGAACTTGACCCAGTCCAGCAGTGGTCTGAGCTGTGTGCTGGGTCTCCTTTGCGGTCTGCCTTGGTTGAGTGATTGTGGTGGGATGCTGGCATCAGCCTGCAGAGGTGAGAAGAGGGGCTCAGGAGCCTTACAGCCAGGCAGGGAATCTCCGCTAAAGATCCTGGTCACCGGTCCCTGCACACAGAAACACCCCCGCAGGAGGAAGGCCTGCCCTGTTTCCAGCAGGTGGCATGGGGAAGGTGCCTGCCTCCTTGAACCTTGGTTTATTCTTGTGTGCAGGGGGATGGTGCTATTTGACTCTGATGGCCACAAGGTCTATTGAGAGAGGCATCTGCTGGAGCACACAGTGGGCCTGCAAGTCAGCCTCTTCTCACTTCCTGAAAAATAAGCAGTTGTCAGCGGCTAAGATGTGCAGCAGAGAGCAGTTGGAACCTGGCAGGGGCTGCTTGCGGAACTGTGCACCTGCCCTGTGTGGTACGCCAGATCCTGGAGCACCTGGGCTGCTATTGTCTCATCTTTTGAGCTGCAAATAAGGAAAAGGAAGTGAAAGGCAGCACTGATTTTTTTTTTTTTTTTTAAGAGAGGGACAGTGAGAGAAAGAGAGAGAAAGACAGAATCACGTTTATTTAGTTTTTCATTGCTTCGACACTGAGTTGTGTATATGGTGCTGGGGTTTGAACCTGGGTCCTTGCACATGCCAGGCAAGGGCTGTAATCGCTGTGCCACTGCTCCAGCCCAGCACTGGGAAGTTAGCATCTGCCTCTGACAATTGAGAACCTAGGACTGCATTTTGGGGAATACTGTCTGGGTAGAGAAGCACCGAAAGGAGAGGGTGGTGATGTTTGGCAACTTGAAGATTGTTGAGCTAGATCTATTGGTGCATGCCTGTTAAACCACTATTCAGGAGGCTGAAGAAGGAGGATTGCAAGTTTGAACCCAACCTCAACAATTTAGTGAGACTTTGTGTCAAAATAAAAAATAGAAAGAGCTGGGGATGTAGTTCAGTGGTTAAAAAAAAATTGTAAGTTTTCCTGCTTCCAAGAGTTTTCAAATCCATTTCTATTCCTGAGGGACTGAACTCTAAGACTTTCCTGAAGTATTTGATTACTGCCTCTAATTTAAGTTAACTTTCATTAAATATATCTTAGAACTTTTTTTGAAAAGAATAAAAGTGATCAGTATGATAGCAGTGGAAGGATAGATGTGTAGATCAATGGAATAGAACAGAGAGCCCAGAAATAGACCCACAAAAGGAAAGTAACTGATCTTTGATAAAAGGGCAAAGATAATTCAATGGAGCAAAGAGAGTGTTTTCAATAAAGGGTGTGTGACAACTGGATGTCTATATGCAAAACACCGGGGCAGGGCATGTACTGAGGGCCCGGATTCAGTCCCTAGCACCAGGGAAAAAGCAATCTAGACTAGACCTTACTCCTTTCATAAAATTAACTTGAAACTGATCACAGACCTATGTGAGAAATTCAAAGCTATAGAACTCTTAGAAAATATTGTAGGAGAAAATCTATGTGACCTTGGTTTGGCAATGACTTTTTTTTAGATGCAACACCAAAGGTACACTCCATGAAAGAAATGATTGATAAAATGATGGACTTCATTAAAATTAAAAAACTGGTCTGCAAAAGATACTGTTAAGAGAATGAGAAGACCGACCCCAGGCTGGGGGGAAATATTTGTAAAGGGCATACCTGCTAAGGGACTCTTCCATAATACATGAAGAACATTTGAAACTCGTCAGTAAGAAGACAGCCAACCAGATTTTTAAAAGTAGGCCAAACTGTGAACAAACACCTCACCAAAGATGATATCCAGACGGTCAATAAGCATGTGAAAAGATGCTTTAATATCATATGTTAACAGGGAAATGCAAATTAAAACCACAGTTAGATACCATTATACCTCTATCAGAATACTCTAAATCCAGAGCCCCGACAATACTAAAAGCTGGTGAAGATGTAGAGCGGTAGGATCTCTCATCCTTCCTGGTGAAGCCACTTTGGAAGACTGGGAGTCTCTTAAAAACGTGACACATATTCTTACCAAACAATCCAGCAGTCTCTGTCCTTGGTATTGAACCAAACATGAAACATTGGAAACATGTCCACACAAAAACCTACACATGGATGTTTATAGCAGCTTTATTTATAATTGTCAAAACTTGGAAGCAAACAAGAATGCCTTTGAGAAGAGGCACGGATACATAAACAGCGGTGCATCCAGACGATGGAACGTTACTTAGTGCTGAGAAGAATGGAGCTATCAAGCCATGGAAAGACAGGGAGGAATCTTAAATGCATACAGCTAAGTCAAGGAGGTCACTGTGGAAAGCCCATGCGCTGTGTGATTGAACTATATGGCGTGCTGTAATGAGCAAAACCATGGGGACTGCAGAAAGATTAGCAGTTGCCAGGGGTTAGGGAGGACAGAGGAATAAATAGGTGGAGCACTTTCAGGCAGTAAAATATTCAGTGAGATAGTATAGCGGTGGCTGCACGTCATTTTCATTTTCATTTGTTCAGATCCACAGACTATATAACCCCAGGAGTAAACTATGGACTTTACTGAATAATAAAGTATCTATTTTGGCTCTTTGACTGTAATAAATTTACAACATTAAGGCAAGCTGTTAAGAGTAGGAGAGACTGCGTGTGGGTGTGCGGGAGTACAGGCAACTCTGTATTATCTGCTCAACCCTTCCATAAACCCAGAACGTCTCCGTAAATAGTGAATTGATTTTTAATAATGGAGCACAACTCTATGAAAGAAGTTGGCAGGGATGAAAAAAAGAGTCACCTATAATTCCAAGTGACCACAACTACTTTCATTTTCCGTATTATCTTCTAGTTCTTGTTCACATATACCTACATCTCTTAAAAATACAGCTGTTTTGGGGCTGGAGCGGTGGCTCGGTGGTTACGGTGCTTGCTTGGCATGCACAAGTACACGGGTTCAAACCCCAGCACCCACGTACACAACTAAGTGTCAGAGCAACAAAAGTCATGTGATAAACTCAATAAAAATCGATTCTCTCTGTCTCTCTTTCTCACTGTCTTTCTCTTAAAAAAAATACAACTGTTTTGCCAGCTTTTAAAAACACTTTTTGCTTGTTTCTGGAGTATCATGTAAAGTCGTTGGCTTGTAAGGGGAGGCTGGGGTTTCGGGTTTGCTCCTGGTCTTTGTGCTGCTATTCTGGCCCCATGGTTTCTTTTTTCAGAGAGGCCAGCCCTGCTGGACAGAGCTTCCTGGTCATAGTGAGCTGGTCCAAGGTCAAGCGCTCCCTGAGCACATGCTTCCAGGGGCTCTGTGCCAAGTGGTGTTTGTGCCCTCATAGAAGTGCTGGGGACCCAAGCACCCAAGGTGGCCCCCTTACACCCACCTCCCTGAGCAGCTGGGCTGGCTGGCTGTAAGAGTATTTAGTGGTGGAGTCTGTCTGGGGTGATTTTGGAAATTAAAAATGTTGTGGGCATGAGCACTGTTCAGACACAAGGAAGGTGGAAGAAGGGCTTACCTCTTCCGCTGGGCTAGAGGCTCGGTACCCTGAGTCCTGGTGAGTTTGCTCAAGGCTGTTTCTGAGTGTGGCTCCAGGAGCCTCCTTGGAGGGAGGTCCAGGCCTAGAACTTGACCTGTAGGACATGGAGGTGTCAGCCAGGAAATCCACTGGCCAAGGGCAGTGGATTTCTCCCTTCCTTAAGGGAGAAAGCTCTGTTTTGATGAGGACTTTCTTGGGTTCTGAGAGCCGTGCATGAGCCCTTTAGTTCTCAGAATTCTTTTTCAGTCGGGAGAAAGGAGGCCCAGAGGGGAGGCTCACATCCAAGACCATGTAGCCGGTACCACCTATGGGCTCTTTCTCCTCTTTCCTTTCTTTGCAAATGTGTCTTGTGGAATCAGAGTGGGCTCTAAGGAGGGAAATGTTGGTGGAAAGTTGCTGTGGTGAAAGTTCCCACTGTTTCTCAGCAAGAAATGGGGCATCCATGCCATGTGGTGGAGGTGCCATTGGCAGTGCTTAGAGCTACGCAGAGAAGGCCGGTCTTGCTCTGGGGACCCCCATCTGTCTCAGGACAGAAGTTGCTCTGGAAGGAACATCTTCTCTTCAGTGTCCTTGATCCCCTGGTTCTGTTGTGCTTGCTCATGGTGGGTAGGCTGAGAAATTCTCAGCTGTGAGCCAACCGTGGTGAGCAATGTCAACCTTTCATTATCCCTAGGAGCTGAAATGTGGAGATGGCCAGCTGAGGGCCCTATCGTCAGCTCAGCAGTGTCAGTGGGGACATGGCACTTTGTGTTTCTCGTAATCTCTCCTCAAATGAGTTGGAAATTGGTTGCCATGTAGTGGCAAGAGGGCTGCCACAGCTCCAGGCATTATAAACACATTTGAAGGCAGGAAGCAAGTGAGCAGCTGGTTAGGTAGGGGCTTAGCAGCTAAAAGGTCAGTTCCTCAAATGAGTCTATGTTTTAATCTATCAAGGAAAATATTTACCCATGATCCTGTTTGATTTCTCTGGTTAGAACTGGATCCTGTGGCCTCTCTAGCTGCAGGGCTATCTGGGAAAGGCTTGGTTGGTGTAACTGGCTTTGATCTGTTCCCTGGGGCTGGACACCAGCCTCCTGTTGGTCAGAAGGGAGTGGCAGATTGTGTGGTGGGGAGGTACCTGCTGGCTCTGTCTTGGTTAATTCCTCCCTCCAGACTTAGCTGGTGTCCGTGAGTGAAGGAGCCTCCTCTGCCTGGGCTCATCTCCCAAACAGAACAGTCCATGTGCCCAGCACACCTGAATGTTCATCCTTGCCTATGCCCTGACCCCCCGGGCATCCGTGGGCCCCAAAGCTTGTCCTTCCATGTTGTATGTGCCACTCCTAGCTTGCCACCTGCCATGTCAAAATTTTTCTGCCTTGCCAGCAGTCCAGGCTTCATTTCCCCTAAACTTCTCATTCGGAAAAAAAAAACTTAAACCAGCAGAAAAGTCAGAGTTACCAGTTGTATTTCACTACTTCTCTTCTACTGCTGCATCTCTGCATTTTTTTTTCTGACCCGTTTTTGATTCCCACCTGAATACTCTAGCAACCCCGCCTGAATACTCTAGCACGCGTCTCCTGATAAGAATAAGGACATGTCCCTGCAGAGCCGGACGCAGCCTCACACTCAGCTCCAGCTGGAGAGATCCTTTGTGTGTCAGGTATGTGGTCTTGGGCTTCCCAGGGATGCTCTTCCTGGTTTTCCCTGTTTGGATCTCTGATCCGTGTTGGATTTGCTTGTCACGTCTGTTTTAATCCAGCAGTCCCTCCATCTTTTTGTTTTTTTTTTTTTTCTACCTTTCAGTATTGTATTTTGAGGGCTCAGGGCCAGTGGTCGCATAGAGGCCCCCCCATCTGGTCTGTCTGGGGTTTCTGTTGCCTGGTGCCAGTTCATGCATTTCTGATGCTGGTGCTGCACAGGTGTGTGTGTGCAGGTCGCAGAGGCAGACCAGGCTGCCCCTGCAGGGGACCAGCTTGCTGCTAGCACAGAAATAACCATGCTGAACACCCTGTGTGCACTGGAGGCTGGTCACTCACCGGGAGGGAGGCCTGCGATTTCCCCCCTTTCTGAGGCAGAATCAGGCACAGGGAAACCAGGACTTCAGAGCTGACTGCAGGCCCTGGTTGCTATGGGGCTCAGGGCTGCCTGCCTCCTTCCAACCTGGAGCTCAGGCCTCAGCTCTGTTTTAAGTTGAATTGTTAGTGCTGCCAGAACACGATGTCCTGGGGTGCTCTGAGCAGCTGGCTCATGCTCCATGGGGTGCAGCTTCCCAGCCTAGCTGTGCCAGGGCCACCCAGGCCTCCCAGAAGGTGGCAGATGCCTGGAGCCTTGGGGAGGTACCCTGACTATATTAATGGCCCCAGGGCTGAGACTTGATGCTGCCCCCATCCTCTGGTCTGGACTTGAGACCTCCCTGCATAGCTCAGCGACTGCAGACCCTCCCCACCTGCTTGCCAACATGCATACCCATTGTCAGTTGGGCTCATACTCCTAGCAGCCAAGGGGTGCCCTGAGCTGCTTCTTTGGGTCCTCATATCAGGAAACTATCTGGCCAGGTCAGCCAGTAGCAAGGCTGCTGACATCTGTCCAGAGGGTCCAGGGAATTTCCTCTTTTTAATATAGAGATTTGAACTTGGCTCTTTTGGAAGAAATGCGGAGGAGAGTGAGAAGGCCGCTAGAGGCAGTGTGTGTGTCTGTCCCCATTCTGCCTCCAGCCCGTGCACAAGAGGGTTTCAGAAAAACCCCTTCATCCCAGAGCCTTTCGCCCAGTGTCAGTGACTGACTTAATGCAACTATAGAGTCATCAGGTTGTCTCTGGGCACCCAAAACTAGAGAAAAGATGCTGTAAGCAGCTGAGCTGCCTCCTCCCAGGCCTGGCTGGTGGTGCAGCCTCCCTCCCCAGTGTGAGAAACCTGCTGTCCCTGTGTGGTGTGTTTGGAGGTGGGGAGGCCAGAGTCCTGGCACCACTCCTTCCAATCTGCTGGCTGGGCAGTGTTGGGTGTGCAGGTTAGCCCAGCCTAGTGTGCTGTCCCTGGGTGCAAGTCAGCAGGTGCTGACTCCAGTCCCCAGGAGTGGAGATGATGCTGCACCCATGGGTGGTCTCACTTGGACCGGTAAAGATGATACAGGGGGCCACTGGGAGAAATCATTGACCATGACACCGCACGATTGAGGCTTGCTTTAGGTCTTTCATGCTGCCAGCATGCTTGCTGGCTCTTGTATCCAGAGTCGATGTCCAGGGTGGGTCTGTCTGATGGCTGCCTGTACCCTGTGCCATCTGACTTAATTGTAAGTTCGAGAGGAAGACAAATGGTGGACCTTTGGGTGGTCTGCCACGGAGGGTGCACCATGTGACGTCAGGGTATAGTGGCTGTGCCTTTGCCATTTGAGAAAAGAGGCACAAAAGAATCAACCGAGCTAGCAGTGCTTATGGGAGGTGGGATAGGGCGAGCTGAGGGTAAAGGGTGAAACACTGACACTAATGAGCGAGAAGCAAAATACAGCAAAAACCGATGAAGAAAAAGCAGAGAAATGAGTTTTAAAACAGAAAGGAACAGATGATATTCTCCAGAGGTGCAGGAACATAAAATGCTCAAATGACAGGAGGGCATTGCTTTTCCTTTTCTGGATCCTCAGGGACAGTCACTGTGCGCAGCCCCCTCCTCTCTGTTCTTGTGCATCCTGCGTGTGTGGGCTCAGGCTTGTGTCTGGCTCCCTGGGCTCCTCGGGATGCCATTTGCCATTTGCGGTGCACCCGAGCAGCGGCTTGCCCTGTCTGTGGACGAGGCTGCCCCAGCACTCCCTGGGTGCGGGCCGCTGTACTGGTCTTGCACTGCCTAGTGGCTGGGCATATGCTTCAGGTGCTCTCCAGAGGTGGCCGTGGAGAGTGTGTGCTGGCTCATGCTCTCCTTGCTTCCTTCCTGTGGTAGAGCTCATGGGAGCAGAGCCAGGGTCTCTGCTCAGCCTGGCTGGCTGCTAGCCCTGGGCACTGGGTTCAGACAACCCCAGGACCTGAACCCTGGGCAGGAAGGAGTCTTACCTCTGCCCTGTGCCTCCCTGTGCCTCATGAGTGTTTGGGACCAACTGGTTCACCTGTGCTACCCCCATCTTAGGAAGAGCTCCTCTGGCTCATGACTGGCTGAAATGACCTGTCAGCCTTTGTAAATATTTGATGACGGCAGTGATAGAAAGACAAAGACATGCTCTGTTCCCGGTGGGTGCGAGATGGAGATGGTGACATTGGAACGTTCCCGGCGTTCCCGCCCTGCCGGCTGCTTCCCTGAGCAGTTTATGGAGGGTTTTTCAGGCAGGCCCTTTGTGCCTCTTCTCTGCAGGCCAGAGCAGAGCCCCTCGGGTCTGGCAGGGCTGAGTGGGAAGTGGCTGCCAACTCCCCACCTGGAAACCAGGTTGGGCGGCGAGGGGAGCCTGCTGTGCTGCAGGTCATGTTGGGATCTTGCCCTTCTGACTCCACCTGGCTCTTACTCTTGGCTCTGGTCTCTGGAGGTGGGGTCCACTTGGGGGAGTAAGGGGTGATCTGGGTGTAGCACCCTCCCCTGGTGTTCCACAGAAGGCCCAGCGCCCAGCAGCACCTTTGGCCCCTGGTGGGCTTGCTGTCACGGGTGCATCGCGTACCCCTGAGCACTGTTCCTGGGGCCTGACCCCAGGCCTCCCTGCCCAACTGTGCGTGAGGGCTCCCTGCAGTCCTGGGTGCTTTGGGCACCCTGCGTGGGTGTGTCCTCTTTGCTTTCTTGCCAGGGAACAGGCCTGCCCTGAGGGTGCTTCCGTGGGAATGAGGAGCCCTTTGAAGAAGCCTTGTGGAGGGGCCACCTGTCCTGTGGGCCTAGGGGACACTTTCTGACTTTCTGCTTGGAAGGGACAGGAAATGCTGGAGGCCTGAGGGCTCCACATTGGGGAGGGGAGGGGTGGGTATTTGCACGGTTGAGGGCCTTCGGACAAAGCTTTCTGTTGTGTTTTTCCTCTTGCGTGGGTGGGGCTGGGTAGGCTTCCTGGTGGAGGCTGAATCATGAGGGTCGAAGGTGTGATCATTAATGGTCTCTGCTGCAGGCAAATCCTCCCCACTGTCCTCCCCACTGTCCATGAAGTTGGCGGGCAGCTTTTCCTAGGGGCTTGGGTGTACCGGGGCCTGTGTGGGTCGTGCTTGCTGTGGGGACTCATTCTAGGACAGGCTGGCTGCCCTTGGGGGGTGTTCCTGTAAGTTCCTCTGGTGTAAAACATTGCTCTTTCCCCCTCAAGGACCATATTTGATAACGTTTGTGACGCTGGTGTCTAAATGGCAGCTGTTGGAGTTGGGAAGGGTGGGCAATCCAGGGTCTGTGTCCGAGTGGGCAGTGCTAGCGTGGGGGCTGAGGAATGACCTTAGGTCTGGTCATGGGGCAGTGATGGCCCTGCTGGAGGGGCTGGGCACAGGGCCTCCTCGGAGGTTAGGGGCTGCCCTTTGACTGAGTCCAAGCCTGGAGTGTCCTTTGACTTAGGACCTTGAGGGGTCCTGGTGTGGTGGTCAGGATTGTGGATGGACTGGGGCTGCGTGGGCAGGTAGCCTATGGGAGGCTGAGTGTGGTGATGTGGAGGACGCTGGGAGGTGGGGCTGGTTGGAGGGAAGTAATGGGGGAGGTTTATTTCTTTCAATGAAAAGCAATTTAAAGCTGAGACATTTCCTGGCTGTTGGCTGGCCACAGAGAAGGGTGGGAAGGGAATGAGATAGCCCAGAAGTGGGTCTGATGGGGACTGGGGAGTAGGGAGACTGAGCAAGGAAGGTGTCCACATCCTTGTCCCCAGAACCTGTGGCCATGGCACCATATTACAGCTATAGGCCTCTGCAGCTGGGATCAGGTTCAGGATCTTGAGATAGGAAGATTGTTCTAGATATTGGCTGGGCCTGATATCATTGGCAAGGTCCTCATAAGTGGGAGACAGGAGGGTCAGAGTCCAAAGGTGGTATGACTGTGGAAGAGGGAGTAAAGGGTCATCAGATTAGGTTCCTCTGCAAGCTGGAGAGGGCCAGGAATAGCTTCTCCCCAAGCCCCAGGGTAATCATCCTTGTTCACCCTTGGCCTTGCTAGGTGAGACCAACCTCACACTTTGGCCTCCAGAAGTGAGAGAGTGAACTTGTGTTCATGTAAGCCTAGTGTTGGTTTGTTACTGACCTTGGGGGAAGTCAGTGCAACCTGGATACTGTCCCTGCTATCCGGCACTGCAGCTGAGTGGACAGAGTGCAGCCCAGGCCTGGATACCTAGCAGAATGGGAATGTCTGGAGAGCTCCCTGAGCAGGACCTGGAGCTGTGTGGGGGTCCCTGGATGGCATTCTTGGGAGAGAATGACTGGCTGGCTTGGGGGGTGTTCTACTGAGTGCTAGAGTGGAGGTCTGAGATAGGGTAGCTCAGAGAGTGTTTTAGTGGGTAGCAGGGAGCCATTGAAGGTTCTTGGGGGAGGGCAGATGCAAACAGTTTTAGGGACATGGATCTGCAGCTGTGTACAAGTGGGGGTGGGAGAGGCAGAGGTCAGGGAAACCCATTCCTCTTTTCCCCACAGCTGATTCTTGCAATCCTACTGGGAGAGACAGGCAGTAGTTGGCAGATGTGAAGGCTTCTGTAGGCTGCATAGGATAAAGGAAGTATATCAGAGT
>PVKS010017779.1:0-41347 GCA_004027875.1 Aplodontia rufa
TCTGAATGATGTATTGCTATTATTTTGTAAACTCTCTCACTGGGCTTCCTATGCAACACTGATGAACAGCTTGTCTGAATAATAAGGTACAATTCTGGGTCACACATTCTGTTTGGTGGTCAGTCTCTAACTCATTTATTTGTTTGCATACCATCACCCCATTTATGACATATTCCCTGAGCACTAAGTAGTGTTATCCACCATGGATTCAGTTTCAGGCACTACACTAAATATTCTACATCCCTCATCCCATTTAATATTTACAAAAGTCACATTGGAGGACATCATTTCCCCATTTTACAGGTAAGAAGACTGATAGTACCTGCAAAAATGGGAATAATGTAAGGAGCTAAATTTAATAGTCCTCTGTAAAGAACTAGATTAAATAGTTCTTTGGCTGTAAACATGAAGTGGCAGGGCTGGGTTTCAAGTATGTTTCTTAACTCTTAACAGTGCTGCTTCCTATATAGTAGACACCAGATAATTGAACGGAATTCTTCCCAATTTTCTTCTCCTACTTATGCGTTTTTAAACAGTTTGCTTATCTATATTCATCAAGAAATTCCTTGAGGGCTAAAATCATTTTATTCTCAGTATCTAACACACAAGCAGGTGCTCTACAGCAGAATGAATGATGAATGAATGAATGAAGTCACGTGAATCCCAAATTAGAGAGCACACTAATTTTCTAGGACTACCTTTATTAAGCAACACAAACTGGGTGAGTTAAACAAGAGTAATTAATTGACTCACAGTTCCAGAGTCTGGAAATCTGAAGTGAAGGTGTTGGCAGGTTTGCTCCTTCTGAGAACTGTAAAAGAAATGTCTGCTGATCCTCTCCCTCTGGCCATGACTGCCCACTCTGTCCCTTCCATAGTCTTCCCTCATTTGTGTATTTCTGTGTCCAAACTCCCCTTTGTATAACATCTTTCACATTCCATTAGGGGTTCCCTGATGACTTCACTTTAACTTAATTACCTTTGTAAAAAATTTTCTAAATAATATTATGTTCTAAGCGTCTGGATGTTAGGATTTCCATGTATGATTTTGGGAGAAGGAAAGAAAAAAGTCGATCCCTACCCTTAGATAACAAAAAATGCTTTCTATGTGGGACACAGTCTAGCTATGTGAAGGACATCTACTGATGATCAGACAGTGCAGATGTGAGAACGTGGTGGAAATCCAGAGACACATACAAAAGCCTTTTTTCCCCAAGGATGGCCTAACCTCCCAGAAAAATGCTGACATTAAATCTCCCAGATGACAGTTCAGGAGACTCCAACTGTAGCCTATTAGCTAAAACAGGCAACCTATAAACTAAGTACAAAACATTTAGAACATCATTTTTATAACCAATCCTAGCACATCACTTCTACATTCACTTTGGTTCCCAAGGTATAATAGAAATGTTCGTGGGCTTTTTCTGTTCTCCTATGCTACACTCACCAGGTCATCATTTGTCTTAGAGAAATAAATTCCACTCATGGGGAAACATTTCTTCAGTGACTTCTGAACAAAGCAATGAAAAAACAATGTCTACCTTATGCACTCAGTTATGACCTCTCCTACACCTAAAATGTAGTGGATTTTTCTGGACTATTTATTGGCCCCATTATTGCAGGAAAGAGTAAGTTTCTTATGTCTGCCCTTAAAATTGCACTTCTTGGTGATAATGAGAAAGTCTATCTCCATTTTTCTGAGTTTTCAGGGTCCCAGGCTCAGCCACAAATGCCTATCAAGTGCCAATGGAGCAATGTCCTCATTTACCATGCAGGAACCCAAGCCTTCTTATCCATGTTCATCCTCCAACTCCTTCCTTGGCACTATAGAGGAAAGAAAGCCACTCAAGGCCAGGGATTGAAACCCTCTCTGCCCCTCCACTCATGGTTCTCATGTGTTTTCTTTGTGGTTTTTTTTTTTTTTTTGGAATATTAAGTTCATGGATGCATCCTCTTTCTATCACAGAGACCCGGAGGAGATGCTCAGAGGGTCTCCCTGGTGGACAGCATCTGTCTCATCTCTCACTTTTTCCTATAATCCACTGCTCAAGCAACAACCTTGTTTCCAAGTGACTTAGACCCTGTCATCTCTTCCAAAAATTGGTTTCACTCCCCAGTTGATCTTAGTGTTAAAATTTTCTCCAATCTTTTAAATGCTTTTTGTCCAAATTTAAACCTAATATTTCTATTCTTATCTTTTCTAACTATTGAGAATTGTCTTTCCTCTTTGAAAAATTCCCATGGTGTGTAACCAAGTTCACATTTGCGCTTGCTTTCATATTTTTAAATGTTACTACAAATTATGAAGAAAACCCTGCTTTAAATAAAATATACACACAATTTTATACTTTCCCAGGAACTTCTTGCATATTTATTTTCCATATTTCTCTGCTTAGGGAAATTCAGAAGTAATAAGAAAAACATTTCTTGGATACTACTTAAACATACAGTCTGTTATCAGAGATACTCTCAAAAGTCTACTATGGGGTGACTTGATTGTGGAAATTGAAGCAACTTAGCCTACAAAGAGATTACTTCACTATCATACAATTTCTCAGGATGACACATTCTCCAAATTCTAATTCATTTAATAAATTACTGTAATTTGATCTACCTTCATTTGATGTGTGATGAATAGTGAAGAGTCACTTTCTATATTTCCCTCTTCTGAGTTGCCAGTAAATCTCCCTGTCATCCTCTTCCTGATCCTTTAATTTCTTATCCTACTTATCCTATCCCTCTCCAAAATCAATCTTTTTATCAAATAAACACACCCTAACCCATATGAGGCTCCTCCTGGCAAAAAGATAAACACCTAGCTCCCATCATTCCAGTCTTACACACACAAACACACACACACACACACACACACACACACACACACACAATTAATCTCCTGCTTTCTACCACCGCAGTGTAAGTCTCAACACTATTAATATCTACCACTCATCTGACCCGGATTAGGTCTCCAACCCCTTCTAAATACTCTCAACTTATGACAACATCCAACTCCATGAGATACTTCAGTCACCTTTACCACCATATCCTAGATTCTGTTGACACACAGAACCCTTAATCTGTAGCTCTGTGCCAGCATGCATCAAACAGAGAATAAGAACTCCTAGCAATACACGGAGTTCCAAGGAATGCACAACTAATTATAGTTTGAAGGGATTCGCTTTTTAGAAACTCTCCTCCCATACAAGTTTTTTTTACAAAACTGATCTGGGACTTGTATTAGATGACAGGCATCATGACAGCTCCCCTTTCCGACTTCACTGCTTTAATTTCTAGTTTGTCCTTTTCCCACATAAACAGATGTGTGAATACATACATATATAAATAAAAAGTCTCTCATTCCAAAGTTTACTGTATTTCAATGTCTTCAGATATTAAAAATCTCCCGGGCCCCAGAAAAAAATAATGTTAAATATGGATACTGAAGTTTCCTTTCATCAAGTCTTCATAAATCGTTGCTCAGCCTTATGTTTTTCTTTGTCTTAAACATACTTCTGTTAAGAGCAAAGTGTAGCATAGAAACAAGGAATTTCAACTTCTGTAGAAAGGTAATGGAATTAGATGTTTTACACAGTGCAGCCAAGAGAGTGATAATGAGTTTAAGGACTTCATCTCTTCCATTGCTCCACTACTTAAAAAAAAAAGAATCACTGTTAAAAGACAGCAAAAGAGAATAAAGCATAGAGTATATGGGTAAGAAATTTTGAAGGCAATGAAACTTTATTTCACTTAGGCTGTAAATTCCTAGTAATGCTTTGTGATTTGTCTATCCTGAAACAGCGTTAGGAAGTGAGATGTCAGGGATTGTGTATTAACACATTTACTTGAAATGATAAATGAGGTCAGATTTGTCTCAGAGAAAGTAAGTCTAATTTATCTAATTGATTTGATAATGAAAACTGCTTTTGCCTATTTGGTTATATGGCAGACTTTTCCATTATTTGAATGAGTTAAATCTATACTTCCAAGGTCTGTGATGAAAAAATATTTAAAGCATGTGATAAGGTAAATGCAATTTATCCTAAATATTACAGTATTGGCAAAGATATACAGATATTAGCATTTCAATGTTCCCAACAATTTCTGATTAGCTGTTTTTAAGAAGTGGTTCCAACTGAAAGAGAATTGGTTATATGTAAGTCACTTGTTGAATATGAGTGAAGTATTTTTGTGCTGCTCAACAGAAACTGAGTAAGTATAAATTCTTAGGAATCTTTTATCTGAACAAAGTGAAAAAGAGCAGTGACTGATTATTATAAATAATTTTGGATAATATGTTAGTATGTTTTTGTTACCAATTCAAATATATTCAAATAATTGTGATAGAATGTTGATAAAAATTTTATAAAACCCTCCATTTCTATTCAGGGCATCATTCCCTACTTAGACATACAGTGAAAACAGAGTTGATAATGAACTCTTTTCTAGTTAAACTATTCACCCCAAAGAAAAAGGTTATCCAGCTGATTTTAAAACGCATTTCTAATAAAATTTACTTCTAAAGTGTTATCTATTTTTTTTTACTTATTTATTTTTGTTGTACTGGAGAGTGAGCCCAGAGGCTCTTTACCACTGAGCTCCATTCCCAGTTCTTTTTAAGTTTTATTTGCTTTATGTTGAGACAGAGTCTTGCTAACTTGCCCAGTCTGGCCTAGAACTTATGATCCTCCTGCCTCAGCCTCCCCAAGCCTGGCTTAATGTTTAATAATTGTACATCAGAATTTATAGTATATGCTGCCACTTGAGTACTAATAAAAATCTTAAGGGCAACTCAATCCTGAAGGAAAAATTTCAAGACTTAGAGCATGATTGTCACAAAATAATCAAAATTTTGAATTTCAAGTACTATAAAATGCTACAAGAAAAATGAAAGAAATATAAACAAAAGAATTGAATGAAATTATATTAAGATCTTTTTCATTTACTTTTGTTTACTTACTTTTAATCAAAAGATAGACTCTATTCAACATATAGTCAGGAAAGCATAAAAATCTTGTGTAGCTCATTAAATTTTCACAAAATGAACATGTAAGAAAAGCACCCAAATCAAGAATAGGGATGTTACCAGCACCTTAGAAGCACCTGGTGCCCCCTCCTAGTCCCTATATGCCAAAGTTAACCACTCTCCCTGTTTTTGACATCCTGTACCCATTTCTGAACTTTATACAAGGGGAGTTGCATTCCCTATGCTCTTGGTCTTCTTTCACTAGGCATTGTTAGTCAAATTCATCCACATTCACATATTGTGTACATACATTATGATAGGTATCAAATATTTATTTTAAACTATGAATTTCAGAATAAGGGAGAAACTACATCTTTGAATTTAGACATATGAAGAAAAATTGGGATGTCAACATAAAACTATATAACATTGTTTTTTTAGCATCCCTGGACCTCAATTTTTTTATTTTATTTAATTAATTTATTTTTTATTTGTTCAACATAGTCTTACATATTGAAGGGAACCATTGTTATATAATCATGTGTACATGGATGTTGACAAAGTACATTAAGGCCAATCCTAGTTCAGGATCTCCCCACTTAGTCCACTCCCTGCTCTCATGTCTTCTCTGCGTTACCTCCATGTTGTAGATAGAAATAACCATGTACATGTGTTTTAATTTTGAAATTTCTGAGTTTCTCTGCCTGCCTGTGTATAGTTGAGCTTCTCATAGGAGTTGAGAATTCACAGTTGCATTGATAACCCCCCTAATCCTTCCCCTCCCTCCCTCCCTCCCTTCTCCACCCAACTTCATAGTTATGGTTCCCTCTGCTTATGTAAAAATTCACCCATGTTAAGTTTATTTTTTGAGCTTAGTTAAATTTCTACCTGTCTTAGATTTTACTCTAGCTTCCACATATGAGAGACAATATTCCATCCTTAAGTCTCTGAGTTTGGTATATTTCACTCAGCATAATGTTTTCCATCTCCATCCATTTGGCTGCAAATGCCTGGGCCTCAATTTTATCATATGTGAAATGGAGTTAAACTATTGTTTCCCAGCTCAGCTCTCCAGCCATTATAAATAGTGGCCATTCTTGTGGTTGAACTTCAAGTGGTCATCCCAGCTCCAACACTGTCCCCAAATCTCTTCTCCATAGAGACTTCCAAGTTTTATGACTGAAAATTGTCATATTCCTTCCATGCTTATGCTAACCCTGTCCTAGCTTTTTGACATTTAAAGTACATGTTCTGAGCACTTCCGCCTAACTACCAATGACAACCTACACCAGAGGTCTGCCTACCTCCTCTGTAATTTTGAGTTACCCATAACCTTTCAATCACACGGATGGAAAAAATTACCTTAAAAGAAAGAAAAAAGAAAAAGCTTAGTCTGTGTATATAAAGTAATTGGGCTGTAGCAGGTGCATAATAAATGCTAAGCAGGAAAGGAGGGAGAGGGAAAGGAAGTGTGGGGTAGGAGAGATTATTGCATGATCTCATTATATAGATAATCAAAGGTCCACCTCAGTCAGCTGGTCTTGATTCTCACTTCCTAGCAAGGTAGGTAGAAGTGGCATAAGTAATATAAATAGAATATCTGATTTTATCCTATTTTTTAGAAGATAAAACTGAAATCCCAGGAGGTTAAGTGATTTACCCAAGGATTTGCAGAGAATTAGTGGCAGAGCAAGTATTCTCATGTGAATCCGTCTGATTCCACAGCTATGATATTTTTTGCTTCATTCCACTGCCTTCTGAAATATTCTAATTTTAATGTGGTATCTCAAATATGCTCCACTCCTAGGAAGTCATAATTTTCTATTTTAGCCTCTCTGAGCCTCAGGGTCTAGCCAATAAATTTGAGTTAATAATAATCATTGACTTTTAAATGAGTTAATACATAAATTACCCAGGGTAGCACTCAGTAAATGTTATTTGTTGTTGTTTTAATTTTAAACTATTGATTCATTGGATTTATGATTTAAATAGAAAAATCAGTGTGTGAAGCTTCAGCCAATATAGGACAGATAGCTCAGGGCAGCATTATCCCTTCCACTCCTTGTAAATATCTACATTCTGATACGCCCGTGGACTTTTTCCTAATCATTACCATAGGTCTGTAATATTTCTGTGAACTCAAACCTGAATAACAGGCACTAAAAAAGTACTAATTATGAAATTAGCTATTAAAATCCCTGTCCTTAAAAAGTTCGAAGCAAATCATGGAATTAGGACACAACTCAGAAAAAAAATTAACTCTGGTCCAATTTTATTCTCATTTGGTAAACTTGCCACAGTAACCTATTTGAAAAAAATCCACTTCTCCCTATAGGTCCTACAAAAACTGTGTAACCCAGCTGAAAAATGAATATTTTCTATCATTAACTTAGTAATAATATCTGAAATTCTGTAACATTCCACAGTTTACAATGTACTTTTACAGTTATTATTCTCTTTATTTTTTCTCATGAATATTTTTTGGGCATATTGTAAATATAAACATGGGCATATATTCATGGCAAGGAAAATAAAAGTTTTTTTCTTTTCTTTTTTTAAAGAGAGAGGGACAGTGAGAGAGAGAGAGAGAATCAATTTTATTTAGTTTATCATCTGGTTTTCATTGCTCTGACACTTAGTTGTGTACATGGTGCTGGGGTTTGAACCTGGGTCCTCACACATGCCAGGCAAGCTCCACAATTGCTGAGCCACCACTCCAGCCCTCTGAAAGGGTTTTTTCAAAGGATAATTTAAAGCTTTTTTATCCGTATAATATGGGAGAGAGGACTTGCCTGGATAGATTGAGTTCTGTTCAGTTGAAACTGATTGAATTTACTCTGGACACACTGGGTTAGGTAGAGGAAACAAAGGTGACTTGGACATAGTTCCTGACATTTAAGATGATCCAGCATGTAGGGGAGGAAGAAAATAAAATACATATGCACACACATGCCTTTCAACAAAACATAAACAGACTTTACATTGAAAAACTTCTTGTGTGGGCTGGAGCGGTGGCTCAGTGGTTTCGGCGCTTGCCTGGCAAGCACGAGGACCCGGGTTCAAACCCCAGCATCATGTACACAACTAAGTGTTGGAGCAACAAAGGCCATGTGAAAAACTAAATAAAGTTGTTTCTCTCTTTCTCTGTCTCTCTCACTGTCCCTCTATCTTAAAAAAAAATTAAAAAAAGAAAAACTTCTTGTGATATCTAAACAACAATTTGTTGAGCTGAAATTTTTATATCCCCAGGACATATAGTCCATAAAACAAAAACCAGATGAAAAAATTAAAATTTAACACTCTTCACAAAAACTCTGAAATTCCTATAAGAAAATTTAAGATCAACACTCTAACATATAGGCACAGGCCACAAGTTTCTCGATAGGACCCCAAAAGCTCAGTAAATAATGCTGAGTTAATAAATGGGATGGCATCAAATTAAAAACTTTCTGCACAGCAAAGGAAACACTTAAGAATGTGGAAAAAGAACCTACATAATTGGAGAAAATCTTTGCTATCTGCTCTTCTGACAGGATTAATATCAAGAATATATAATGAACTCAAGAAACAACACCAAAAACTCAAATATCTCAATTAATAAATGGGCAAATGAATTAAGCAGACATTTTTCAAAAGAAGTAATATAAATTGCCAACAAACTACATGAAAAATGCTCAACATCGTTAGCAACTAGGGAAATTCAAATCAGAACTACACTGAGATTTCATCCCATACCAGTCAGAATTGAAAACATTAAGAATACACCAATAACAAATTCCTGGAAAGGATATAGAGAAAAAGGAACACTCTTACACTGTTGGTGGGATTTTAAAGTAGTACAATCACTATGGAAATCAGTATGGTGGTTCCTCAAAAGACCAGGCATGGAACCACCACATGACTCAGTCATACCATTCCTCAGTATTTATCCTAAAGAATTAAAGGCATCATCCTATAGTGTACGTGCATACCCATGTTTATGGCAGCACAATTCACAATAGCCAAACAGTGGAACCAGCCTAAGTGTCCATCAATGGATGGTTCATTCAGCTTTTTCATCTCTGTGACCAAATGACTTAACAATAACAATTTTAGATGAGGAAAAGTTTATTTAGGGCTCACAATTTCATAGGTCTCAGTCCACTAATGAATGACCCTGTCATTTAAGAACCAAGGAAAGGCAGAAAATCAAGACAGAAAGGCATGGAGGAGGAAAGCTATTCAGGACAAAGCACCAGGAAGGAGAGAGAGTGTTCCACTCTCCAGAGACAAAATATATGATCTACCTCCTCCAGCCACACCCTACCTGCCTACCTTTACCACCCAGTTAATCCCTATAGTGACTTAACACTCGAATTAGGTGAAGGCTCTCATAACTCAGTCCTTAATCTCTGAATGTTTCTTGTACTGTCTCACACTTGAGTTTTTGAGGGAAACATCATATCTACATCACAACAACAGATAACTGGATAAAGAAAATGTTATATATATATATATATATATTATATATATATATATATATATATATATATATATATATATATATATATATACACATGCCATGGAGTTTTATTCAGTCATAAAGAAAAATGAAATATGTCATTTGCAGGAAAGTGTTTGGAACTACAGACCATATGTTAAGCAAAATAAGCCAAACTCAGAAAGTCAAGGATCACGTTTTCTCTCATATGTGGATGCTAGAAAGGAAAATAAAGGTAGTGGGTGGCGATCTCATGAAAATCAAAGGAATATCAGTAGATGAGAAGGACTAGGGAGTGGGAGGCAGGGAGGAAGAGAGGACATGCTGATGAGTGATATTTGCCAAATCATATTGTTATACGGTGTGCATGTACCAACATGTAACAACAAATCCCATCATTATGTACAACTATAACACACCAATTAAAATGTGGTGAGAGAAAAAACAATTAAAAATAAAACTATTGTATCATCCACTCCTGGATGTATACTCAAAGGCAATGAAGTCAGTATACAAGATACCTGCATACCTCTCTTTATTGTGGCACTACTACCTATAGCTGAGTTATGGAATCATCCTAGGTGCCCATCAACAGATAAATGGATAAAGAAAATGTGATTTACATATGTAAAGAATTGAATAGCATTCAACTGTAAAAAAAAAAAAAAGAATGAAATCATGTCATTTTTAGGAAAATGAATAGAACTGGAGTTCATGATATTAAGTAGAATAAGCCAGACCCAGAAAGACTGGAGAAGAGGGTAGTGGGAAAAGTGGATATGCTTGTATGGAAATGTCACAGTGAAACCAATTAATTTGTAATTAATATGAGTTAATATTTATAGTTTAAAATTATATTAATATGAGTTATTTAATCAGTCAGTATTTATAAATTTAAAAAGGAGTAAGGAAAAAGAAAAATCAAGATGCTATTGCAGCAAGTCAGATGAAAAATGTTGGTAATGGTAGTGATTGGACAAGTGTCAGCAGTGACTTAGGGGAGAATTGGCTCAAATTCTGAATAATATATATGCACACATATGAATCAAAGTCTTATCAAAAAATAAACAGATCGGGGCTGGAGCAGTGGCTTGGCAGTTATGGCTCTTGCCTGACATACACAAGGACACAAGTTGGAATCCCAGCACCACATACACAACAAAATGTTGGAGCAACGAAGGCCACATGAAAGACTAAATAAAATTGATTCTCTCTTTCTTTCTCTCTCTCTCACTGTCCCTCTCCCTTTAAAATAAACAGACCAATTTAGACATCACTGGGATCAGGGAAGAAAATTTGCCAGCACTCTGGAAATGCCCTCATGTCTCCTCCAATTCCCTTCTCCCAAAGGGTTAACATTATACCGACTTCTAACACCATTTACCTATTTTCAATGTTTATATAAATGTAATAAACATATATATCCTTTAGTATCTGTCTTCTTCTTTTGAAATCAGTTGATGTTGTATGTAATTTGAATTCATATATGTTTGTTTCGGTGCAGTGTTTCAGAAGTGTATAAAAGTGCATAATTTTTTTTAAGAGAGAAGGACAGTGAGAGAGGGAGAAAGAATCAATTTTTTTGAGTTTTGCACATGGCTTTCGTTGCTCTGACACTTATTTGTGTACGTGGGTGCTGGGGTTTAAACCCCTGTACTTGCACATGCCGGGCAAGCACCATAACCTCTGAGCCACTGCTCCAGCCCCAAAAGTGTATAATTTATTTGACCATCCAGCTCTTGTCAAACATTGGTTGTTCCCATCTTGTGCCTACTAAGAATAATGCTAACATGTATATCCTTATACATGTATTTTGTGTCAATTTATATTATTAATGTAGAATTGGAATTGATAATTATTAATTATCAATTATTAATGTGTACAACTTCAGTAGATAATGTTAAGCAATTTCCTAAAGTGGGTTTTATCAATTTAAAAACCTACTGGCAAATTATCAAGTATTCCTATTTCTCTGTGTGAGTCTTTTAAAAATTTTAGTGATGTTGCTGAATGTGTAGTGATATCTAAGAGTGAATTTAACTTACGTTTCTCTGTTGATTCAAAGAGCGTCTTTTTATGTGTGTTGACCATTTGGAGACACTTGTGTGCGAAGTTCCTCTTCAAGTTTCCATTGTTCTCTTGGAGTACCTCTGTCTTTCTTATTGATTTCTAGTTATCTCTTCTATACTTTGAGAAGACCTTTGGCAAATGCATTTATTGCAAATATGTTCTTCCATTACATGGATTGCCTTTTCACCGTCCTCATAGTGTCTTCTGATAATTAGAATCTCATGATTTTAATGTACTCCAATTTAATTACTATTTTGGTTTATAGTCAATGCTTTTGTCTCTTATCTGAGAAATCCTTCCTCATGCCAAGATCATAAAAATCTTTAATGTTACCTTCCAGAAGTATTAGTTTACTATTTATATATAGATCTACTATCCAGGGAAGAGTCAAATTTCATTTTTCATATATGAATATACAGTTGTCCCAGGATCATTTATTAAAAAGTCATCTTTTTACCTCTCTTCTATTTTATATTATAAACTTTATCATAATCTGCTGTTCACATCTAGTTCTAGTTCACATCTACTTTATATCTAGTTCTGAACTCTGTATTCTATCCTGCTTATGTGTCACCAATGATTGTGATTTTTATCACAAATATTCAATAATTCTGCTTAAAAACTATTTTGTATATTCTTGACCCTTTGCATTTTCAGACAAATTTTTAATCAGTTTATTACTTTTCATAAAGGAAAACAAACCCTGATAAGATATTTGCTGTAATTTAAATCTAAAAATTAATTATAAATTAATTATAGGATAATTGACATCTGTACAATATTCCATTCTCTAATGAATGAACTTGATAGATACATGCATTGGCTTATGTTTTTAATTTGTATCAATAATTCTTTACAGATTAATGTGTAAAAATCCTTCATTTCTTTTATTTTTATGAAGGGACTTTATATTTTTGATGCTATTGTAACTAACCATTTTTAAATTTCATTTATAACATTGTCCTGTTATGTAGAAATACATTTCAAAAATTGGATATTAAACTTGTACCAAGAAAAAAATTGTTAAATTTATTTATTAGTTACAATAATTTTCTGTAAGCCATTTTGAGTTTTCAATATTTGTAATCATTATGTCTAAGACTAAAAAGTCCATTTCTTTCATCCAATCCCTGATAGCTTTTAATTTATCTTCCCTATAAAACAATATTAAATGGAAGTAAGGTGTTCCTGTATCATTCCTGGATCAGAGGAAAGCTTTCAATATTTTTTTCTTCAAAATATAAGGTTTACTATAGAATTTTTGTAAATGTTCATAACCAAATTATAGAACTTCCTCCTGTTCCTATTTTGCTAAGAATTTTATTATGAATATCAGTTAAATTTTATTAAATTATTTTTCTTCAGTTACTTTTTTCTTACAATGTTAATGTGGGATTAAGTTTGCATTAATTCATCTATAAATGTTAAAGCAATATCGTGACACAATATCTGTATCATGTATTATCAGATTCTGTTGATCAATATTGCTCTAGTTTTTGGTATCATTTTTCATGAATGGGATTAGCTTTTTATTTACCATATACTGACCTCACGTATTGCTATTAAAGTTATTTCAATGTCAGAAATACACTGGAATGTAGTCATGCTTTTTTTATTTTCTGGGAGACTTTATATAAGATTGCATTTTTTTCTTTATATGTTTGGTAAGATTTACCAATAATAGCATCTAAATCTCAAGTTTCCTTTTTTTTTTTTTTTTTTTGGTGAAGGGTCAAGATGTTGATTTAATATAAAAAATCATATTATGGGAAGAAAGAGCAACAGACTTGTAATCCATTCACTCATTGTAAAGACATCTGACATCTTATTGGAAAGATAGATAATAACCTAATCAAGACTAATGACAGATCTCCTCAAGACCAAAATGAACCATCTGCATGCATTAGGTACCCAGAACATTATTTCTGACAGCCTGACCTAGGTGGAAAGAGAATCGTCATCTTCATAATGATTTTGTTTATTCTATTAAGAGCTAAACTTTGCTATTGTGATTTTGCCTGCTCTCCTTGGCTTAATTGAAAACACCTCCAACTCAGGTATTTTTCCTAGTGTTACTCCTCAAGGTCCAATGTAATAGTCTGCCTAAAGTGGAGAGGAATCAAAGGAAAATATTCATATCCAAACTGCTATTCCCAGTTTCCTTGATTCATTAGGGAAGAAAATGAGCTATAAAAGCAAAAGTTTGGAATTATTTTGTAATTAGCATAAAAAGCAAACTGCCCAGTCCTGAAGGTGAGATCGTCCAAGTTTTTACAAATGCCTCACTTGTATTCACTCATGTTTGGCCTCCCAAAGGAAAATACAAAAGATAAATAAGATGCTTGGGTTGACAGTTTGATGTGGGAAACAATCTTTTGATGGATTGCTGCCATCGGAATTCAGTGGTTACTTCCCATTGTAGTATAATAACACAAAAGTAGCTTCGTGTTGTGGTATCCCACCCTTAGACATAGTTCAAAGCCATTATAAGGAACTTCAACACGTTTTCCTCTTTTCTTAATCATTTTTAAACTGGATAACAAACGTTTGAAGAGACATTGAGAATGAATCTTTTTTTTTTTCTTTCTTTAAACAAAAAGATGGGGGAAAATACCTCTCCCCAGCTGTACTATAAAATCCTTTGGGAACAAACTCAGGGTTTCTCAAGGAAAATGTTAATCAACATTTTGCTAAGCAAATTATTTTTAATTAAAATATAAGGAATAATAATAGCCTTATATTTCTTAAAAATTAAAAAAATCCCTTTAGTAACTCTTTTGGGCTATGACATGGTCAAAATCACTAATGAAATCATCGTAGCTTGTTTACAAGCCTCCAAGGCCTTCTGAACTGAGCCATTCTGATCCTTCATGGGCACAGCTCTGCCATCAGGTTTGGAATCATCTGAAGTTTCATGTGCCCTTTCAGTCTGCTCGTATTTTTACACCCCACAGATAGAATTTTTCATTATTTATTTTAAAGTAAAATTGGATATAACTAAATGACTTAGATTTAGTTCAGTATACCTTCATTCCATCTTACTAAAGGGTAGAGAAGGATAATGGTTCTTCACCTCGTTACTAGCTTAACAAGCTGCTATGACAATATGTACTTCCACAGTTCATGTGCTGTACAATTCCACTTTGTCATATAACTATAGTCACTATTTCTATTTCTAAAATATCTCAGAATTATGGGGAAATAATGTGCTTCCTAAATGATAGTTTAGAATAGGATATCTCAAATGCTAGAAATAAGGCTTTATATCATTGGTACATATTGCATCCTTATTCCATGAGCAATTTCAACTTTGGTAAATATTGAGGACTGAAAGATGGAAGAAATAAATGAAAAAGCTACTAATAGTAAAAATTCATTATATTTAAAGAGGGTTTACTTGGTGTTTTAGTCAGCTTTTTCACCAGTGTCCAAAAGACCTGACAAGCAACGTGGTGGAGGAAATGTTTATTTGGGTCTCATACTTTCAGAGGTCTCCATCCATAGACAGCCTACTCCATTGCTCTGGGGCCCAGATGAGGCAGAACACTGTGGCAGAAATGTGTGGATGAGAAAAGCAGCTCAGAATATGGCAATCAGGAAGCAGAGAGCAAGCTCTTCACACCAAGAATAAAGTATGTACCCCAAAGGTACACCTCTAGTGTCTTACCTACTCCAGCCACAACATACCTGCCTACAGTTACCACCCAGTTAATATGTTTCAGTGGATCAATGCATTGACTAAGTCAAGACTCTCATAACACAATCATTTCACCTCTAAACTGTCTTGTATTATGTCATATGTGAGTTTTTGGAAGACATCTCATATCAAAACCAAATACTTTGGGACTGGAGCCGTGGCTCAGTGGATATGATGCTTGCCTGGAATGCATGGGTACGCGAGCTCAAACCCCAGCACCATGTACACAACAAAGTGTTCAAGGAATGAAAGTCACATGAAAAACTAAGTAAAATTGCTTCTCTCCAAATCTCTCACTGTCCCCTCTTTAAAAAAAAAAAAAAAGCTTTGATAAGATGAACATATTACAAACTATTAACACATGATGGTTACCATCACCTTAAAGGATAACAAAGTTGCACTATTTAGAATTTATTGTCAATCCCCAGTTTGTTCATTAAAATGTATTTCTTCATAGAATATTTGATTATATTTATGCAGAAGACACAGAAATGTATAAGATAATAACATGGCTGAAAAACATTATTTAATATGAAAAACATGGAAGCACTAATAAAAGCACATAAAGACATGGTAGAAAGTAATGAGACTATGACCATTTTTTATTTCAAGAATGCTTTGTTTGTTTCGTGAAAAAATAGGATTATTTTGTAAGGAGGTAGGTAGAAAATTTTCAGATGATTCTGAAGGATAATTTTTAAGTATCAGACAGTGGTCTCAGGGTTACTTTCCTTCTAAAATATTTCTAAGGAAGTCTGGGAAAAAATTTGTTTCTCAAGGAAAAGAAATTTGTTTTAGGATGATTGAAACAGAAAAAGATTTATATGATTACCAAGAGATGAATAAAAAATAGAAAGTTTGGGTCAGATGGTTCCTTATGTTAGCTCTCAGGTGCTACTATCTGTCAGGAGCTTCTAAACAATCAGCCTGACTTAAGCAGAGCCCACAGGAGGGCCATGCCAGTGGTGTACCTGACCCCAAATTCAGTCTAATTGCTTTGTAGTGCCAATAAAATTCCAGAAAGAAAAAAAAAGGTGATATAAAATATAACAATAGGAAATTGCCAAAACCTAATTGAACATCTTTTCATTTCTGTTAGCTCTTTTTCTCCTTATGTAAAATTTCTGTTAATGTCTTTTGCCTTCTCCAAGTTACTTTCTTACTGTTTTGAACTTCTTTTCATGTCCTAGATATCATCTTTTATTGTATATACACATACATATACACGCACACACACATACGCATATGTGTGTGTCTTCTCCCATTTTGTGGCTTGAGATTTTCTTTGGGGGGTATTTGATAGATTAATGGGGTAGTATCTATCACTTTTTCTTCACGTTCTAAGATTTTGATGTATTGAGTAAAATTCTATTCTATGCAGTGATTATGTATTTTCTTCTGAAGGTATCAAGGTCTTGCCTTTCACATTTAAATACTTTGTATGAAATTGGTGTTTGCATATGGAGTTAGGGAAAGGTTTCAGAAGATAGGGTGGAAGACACCTGCTACTCCCTAATTGGTCCTAATTGGGGGTGGCAGGAATCTGTCTTGGGGGCAATCTGGATAGCATACCCCATCTTTATTTTAAACAATAGGCTCTAAACAACAAGTGTTTGAGATATTGACCTTTCTGCTGAGTTACTTAAAATGAAATCAATTCATCTCATTACCTTTATCTTGAGAAAATTTTGTTTTTAAAGTCACAACCGAAAATAAAAAGATTAGAAATTGGAAAGTAAATTCTGTGTCAGGTTTTCAATGAAGTTTATATTTTATAAACTAAAATCACATTTTTAAGAATAGTATTTAAATGATTAAAAATGATATATCAGAAAAATTAAAGAAATGCTAAAGGATTGCTTCCAATGATAGTGTAGAGGATGCTGTGGTATCCTGCCAAGACAAGCCTTCAGGACCATGGCATTCACCCCTCTGTCTGCTGAGATTATTGACTATTAACTGCTTACAAAGTTTTCTTCTGGAAAACTTGCTCAAATTACCACCCCAGAGGTTCCCATATGATCAGCTAAGGCCCTTCTTGAAACTGTACTGCAATTTTACCACTCCTCTTGCCTGATCCCGCATCCCTTACTCCTTTACTTATTGTGATGGTTAATTTTATGTGCTAATTTGGAGAAGAGAAGTAAGTTCTCTCTGCTTGAGCTGAAACATACATCTTCTCCTTTCCTCGCATGTCAAAGCCCCTGGCTTTTAGGCCTTTAGACTCCAGGCCTTAAACCAGTCACCGCACCCTCATTCCTTATTTTCAGTCTTCAGACTTTAACTGAATTATATCTCCACATTTCCTGAGTCTCTTGCTGGTAGATGACGTATGTGAGACACCTCATCCTCTATAATTGCATGAGCCATTCCCATAAAAATTATCATCTTCTCTCCCTTCCCCTCCCTCTCTCCCTCTCTCTCTCCCTCTCTCCCTCTGTGTGTGTACACACATGTGTGTAGGTACTTATAAACATGCACATATCTGGTGCTCAGGAACACTGACCAATAAATTTCCTAAACATTTATCTCTCTTAGAGACTTTTTCCAGGAAATTTAAATAGGAGAGTCAGTATCAAGATTAATTCTAGGAAGCAGACTCTACAACGGAATGTTGGAGCTGGGTCACCCATTGGCCAGCTGCAATGAGGACTTACCACAGATACTAGGCGATTAGGCAATTAGCGAAAGCTGCTTGCATGCTAAAACAGTTCCGTTGTTAGAACTTTCACTAGTGGCAAGCTAGTGGAAGGGAATACATTGGTGTGGGCAGTATCTCAGGTATTCAAGTAGTCTGGAGGATTTAGTAGTAGAGATTATAATAAAAAGTGAAGATAAATAAATGATTAAGGTAGTGTAAAAACTTTATGGCCTCCTTGACAACATATAAAAGTCTCAATTTTTTGCAGCCGAAGGGCAGGAGAAGTTAAGTATAAGGTACAGAACTTAATTATCAGATAGCATATTTATGGAAAATGCTGAATTCTCAGCCTCAAGAAGTATGCTGTTCCAAGGTCAGAGCCCTAGTGCAGAATAGGACCGTGAACATGGCACAGAAGCACATAGGTTAATGCACTTGGAAATCTAGAATTCTCAGATTTTTCTCAGCCCTCCAGGGCTGCAGAAGTGGCACCTTCATTCTTGTTAAGGGCTGATTTTCTACCCTTCCTTTGCATATGCAGCATAAGCCCTGCTGCCTTGAAAGAAAATACCTGCTCTTCTCGAAATCCAATCCCTCTTTCTTCTCTGGCTATTAAATCAACTCTTAGGGTCAAGTCATTGAATAATCTATAAGGAAGTTCTTGGCCTACTGAGGGAGTTAAGGAAAGTTAGGAGGTGCAGGATCCAGAACAAAACCAAACACTAGTAGGGGATAGGAGAACAGAACTAAATTCTTACCGTGCTAGATCAAGAAGATGGGACACATAAATTTGAATAATGGAGAGTTTGTTCACTCTCCCATTATATAGGATTTAATACCCTGGCAAGCAGCTTGTTACCAATGCACACATACTCTTAGATGACTCTTAGAAGCTGAAAAATCGTATAATTCACACTAAGTGAAGTAGAAATGTCAGGGCTGCCTGGAAGTTGAGGACAAAGGGATCAACTGCCTTGGAGAAATAAGAACACCAGAGTGGACAATCTAGTTTATATCACCAGTAAACCACATTCCATGGGAGGGCTTAGAGAATATTATAAGAAATGGGCTAAGAAGCAGAGCACCAGAACTATTGAGAAGGTCATGGTGGCTTTCCTCTGTAGACCATGGTTAATGATAGAAGATGCTATTGCAGAACTTTCCTTGATAGTGGTAGAGATGAAAGGGTCTATAAATAATAGAAGCCAGGTAGTGATGCTCAAACATCAGAAGCAAGGTGAGTCAATATGAGTGGATTATTACTCACAAGAGGTTATGGAGATGATTTGAAGAACACAATATGCCTTGGGAAAAGACATAGGCAGCCAAAAATTATATTTCTTAATTTATACTACCAAAATAAATCAGTGATGGAAACTCAAGAAGCTGACAGTAATTGCCTTAGTAAAAAGCTCAGTTTATAGACCTGAGCCAGTTCTCAGACCAAAAACTCAATAAGAAAGAAAGACTTCAGATCAGGTGCCTAAAGGAAAGAAACTTGTAATACTACAGCAACTATATATATGGTAGTCCTCCCTAAAAGGACTAAAAACTAGAGGAATATCCATATTTTTTGAGGACTATTGAATGCAAGGTCCTAATTAACACTGATAAACTGAGGCCAAAAGAATCACTATGGCCCCTTGTTAGAGTGGGAATGATTGGTAACCAGGTAGTAAGTTGTTTTGGACCAGATCTGGCTTAGAGCAGGTTCACTAAGTCTGGAGTGATTGCTGATTTGTGGTCGGGATGTATAATTGTACTTGGTCTCTGGATTGGATTGAATGTACTTAGTAGTCTGTAGAACTTCCATATTTGGTCCCTGACAGATAGGATAAAATCTTTCACAGTAGAGAAAGCTAAATGGAAATCTCTAAAATTTCCCTCTTACATCCTCAAATGATATTTCATCATGGTGGTAATGGCAGAGGTTGGTGCTGCCCTTACAGGCCTCAAGAATGCAGGGATAGTGATCACCATCACATCCCCATTTAAATTCATCATAGCCCTAACAAATTCCACAAAGTTGAGCAAGTCCTGAATACCATAAGCTTAAGCAACTATAGCTCTTGGCCTGATATTTTCCAGAACAGAAAAATGCAATCTCAGGTTCTAGCTGTACAGTTACTAATATGGCAAATGTGATCTCCAGTCCTATCTGAAAAGAGGATCAGAAGCAGTTCATTTTCACTTGAGATGGCCAAATATACACATTCGGTCTTGTCCCAGGCCTGTTAAGTGCGCCCTCTGTTTCACATGCTGCAGTGCAAGCAGCTATCTCTGTTAGGCTGTACGACTCACAGAAGGCACATAGTATTTCATCTGCTCAAGATTTGGAGCAATTTTAAAAATTGATCATGGTTTTACAATAATTAAATACAGGTAAATCAGATAGACAGCACTTATTGCTGAAAGCCTACCATGCTTCATACTTAAAATTTGGCTCCTGGAAAGAGTCATATCATTTTCTATGTTAGGACTGTTATAATTATTAGCACCCCATCTCTGTGAAGACATTGTCTAGATAATGGATACAAATAGTTGTAAATTAAGGGATATTTCATAGGCTTCCAGAAGCCAAAATAATCTCTGAAAAATGAAGAATTTGATTAACTACACAGTTATTTCTGCTTTATAAAACTATAGTCTTCAACTCTTAGGTCTCATAAGGACCTACAAGGTCATCTAATTTAGCACTGTAATTTTACAAATGAAGAAACTGAGTCAAAAGGAAAAAAAGTCTAAGGAATTTGCCTAATATATTTTCAATTTAAATTTGACCAAAGCCTAATTTACATCCAATTATATTCCCATAAAACTAAGTCTCATCAATTCCATATTTAACAATTAAAAACCAAAATCAATCAAATCTAAAATGCAATCATATAAAAGAGATTCATATATTAAATCATAAAAAATAGAACAGGTGATTAAACAAGGAGTCATTTGTTCAGCCGTCTCCTTATCTGGAAACGTAGTTCACATGTCACATGACCTCAAGTCTCCATTTCTCCTAACAAAACCCTTTACACAAACTCATAATGACACAAAGTTGCCAAAAATTTATATCCCCATTTCCCCCTGATTAATTTATAGACTGAACATTATCACTTTTAATCATTTTATGAGACTGGTATTTTTATGGCCGGAAAAGGCCTCAAGGTTATCTTTTGTGTTATAGGATTTGGTCTCTAAGCTCTATGAATCCAAAACTTGATGGTCTGAAAAGTCAGAGAAAAAAAATAACTTACTCCTCCCAAACCTATATAAGGCTAATGACTGCCATAAAAGTCAGGAATCATTCAAGCAAAGGCTTCTATTGATCAACTGCTGTACATCCTTTTTAACATTAACTTTTCTTAGCCTCTTCCCCTGAACTTGGGTGCTTTCACTCCTTGGTTTAATTAACACATCACTCTCCTGATTCCCCTTCTCTCTCTGACCATCTCAGCATCCTTTTCATCACTGCTTCTCAAACCCTTAAATGTTAAAATACCATCATTCTATCCTTACCTACTTCCCTTCCTCACACTCTGTAAGAGCAGTTCTTAACAAAGCAGATGCAAATTAAGATCTCTTCAATTGTAAAGATACTCAGTGAACTGTAGTAATATTATAGTGACTGTCAAGCTATGACCATTTTTTAAATCACAGATTTTTTTATAGTATAGTGAAGTTGTTTCATAGATCTCAAAATATTATTTATAGCCATCACCTGCTTCAAGAAAACTGTAGGAGAATATAAGGAAGTACAAGAATGAAGGAAAGAATAAAGTACCATGGAAGCAGAGGGAAGAAAGGATATAACCCTCTTTTAAAGGGAATGGAAGTGTTTTATAGAAAAAAACATATGATAACTGGCCTTGAAAGATGTACAGGGGTTGTCCAGATGAGAACGGGGAGAGGCCTTTTGAAAGCCTACAGAGAACAAACATCTCCAAGGCTCTAAGTTGAGTAGAGAAAGGTGAAGGGTGCTGTTCCATAGGAGAACCGGATGCAAGCGAGTAAGGGCAGGGAAGGAAGAGCACAAGCATGGTGAGGCTCAGACTGTACTTGGGGGATAGGTTATAAAAGGCTGTGATGCTATGCTAAGACCTTCAGATCTTTTGCTACAGGCAGTAGCAAAACACCAAAGTTTAAAACATAACTTCAGTATTTCATTTGCACCTTTAAAGTGACAGCGTTGGCACCAATAATAAGGAAAAAAATGGTGGCATGGACACCAATGAAGAACTATCACAGTAGCTCAGGCCAGAGATGTGAATTGTTGCCTTTGGAGATAAAAAAGGTAATAAAAAAATTAAATTGATTAATGTTCTGGCTCAATTGACGGAATAATGATGATGCCATTAACAAAAAGAGGGGTCTTGGGGCTGGAGTGGTTGCTCGGTGGTTATGGCAATTACCTGGCATATAAAAAGACAGGGGTTCAAAGTACACAATGAAGTGTTACAGCAACAAAAGTCGTGTGAAAAACTAAATAAAATTGACTCTCTCTCTCTCCCATTTTCCTCTCTCTTAAAAAAAAAGTAGGGGGTCTTAGAAACATCAACACCTAGTCTTGATTTGAAAAAAAATTTCATACTTTAAGAATTTTCTCCTAGGCTGTGTTGCCAAGAATAGATTTCCTTGTCTTTCAGCTTCATGCAACAAAGAACATGATACTGGTGGCTTAACACAAATAACACTCTATCATTACAGAAGTGGTTTGAAGTTGGGTAACTACTGACACTTGTTCAGAACTGGATAATTTTTTGACTTTTCCAAGCAAGGAATATGGACAAGTGAAAAGTGTTCGACATCATTAGCCATTAGGAAACGCAATTTAAAACCACAATGAGATCCTACTATGCCTGTATTAAATTTACTAGAGTTCAAAAACTAAAGATGCCAAGTGCTGACAAATATATGGGACAATAGTAACTCAAATATTGCTGCTGCTGGAAAGCCAGATGGTACAGCCGCTTTGGGAAATAATTTGGCTGTTTCTTATATTTTAATCTTACGAAGTGAAACATACACTTACCATATGACCCAGGCAATCTCGTTCTTAGATATTTATCCAAGAGATATTAAAATTTATGTTTACATAATGACCTATATATGAATGTTTATAAGAGTGTTACTTGCATAATTACCCAAACTGGGAAGTAAATCCAAATATCCCTCGTCCAGTAAACAAATAAAAAATTATACCTTCATACAATGGAATATATTCATCAATGAAAAGAAACAAACTAGTGAATACAGCATATATTCTTCACACTAAATAAAAGAAATAAAAGAAACAGAAACAATCAGATGAATGATTCCATTTGTATGATATTCTAAAATGCAAATTGAAAATAATGTATTTATACCAGTTGTAACCATGGAGTGGGAGAGAAGACTGATTACAAAGAAACATGAGGGCATTATATGGGTTGACAGAAATATCCAGTATCCTCATTGTGGCATATATATTTATATACTCCAGAACTCACAGAACTATATAGCTAGCAGGGTGACTTTACTGAGTGTAAATTATATTTCACTGAACCTGATGAGGAAAAAGCTGGACTGTAATATCATTGCTTATTTTCAGGAAAAGAAATTAAATTGACTATCTTAAAGGACTAAGGTGGAACCATTAAAAATAAGTATGATATGGAACAAGCAGAACTAGACAGTTAATATTAAGTAATAATCTAATGGTTGGGTTTTTTTAATGTTCAAAAATGTGGTTTTTTAGACTTATGGTAAATATTCAGTGAATTTAAAGATAATTTAATTGTTTTCTCTTGATGCTGTGTTGCCATAAATAGATTTTCTTGTTTAATATAATTTAATTTTTCATAAATTTTTACTTTTCAACTCTTATTACTCTTGAGTAGCTTCTCATTTAATTACCTTTATTTTTATATCATTATTTAAGTTCTATTCCTTATCACATACATGGCATTCTATTCTATTTTCAAATCTACAATGTAGTATTATAAAAAGAAAAAGGCTTTCATAAATCCGATCATATCATTTCATATAAGATATGTCATGATTTTAATGCCTTTTTATTCAAAATTTAACTTTCAAATAACAAAATCCATTAAAGTAAAATTATGGTAGATAGACAAATATCACAGCTTTTAGATAAGATAGTAATGGAGAACTTTACATTCTTCTATTTCTGAGAAGTAAATAACATTTTATCTCTTTTGTCAAGATTTCCTGTGTGCATTGCTAATGCTAACCATTCAACTTCTCTAATTATGTCAAAATGGCATCTTCAAAAGACAATGGTCCAATTCACTACAAATTCACAAACAACATGGACTCAATAGAACTCCACATCAGACCTTTTTCTCTCATTTTCTCAGGACAGAATCTCTTGCTCATGAATACAAGTCTAGGATACATTCAGAAGTAAGTTCAAGGACAACAGCACTGAGTTTTCTGGGTTAATACACACTGGATTTGTGAAGTCATGTTTGCCTGAGTTCTCACCCTAAGTCTTCTGAAAGACAGGCATGCCTGAGCACCATTAAAAACACGGCGAACTTGTTCTCAGGTTAAATTCTCTTCTATTTGTGTATGCATTTTGTCCTACACAATTATTTCTCTTCTAAGTTTGTTCCGCCTCCCCCCAGGCCTGGAGAGGACTCCTAAACAGAGGTTGTGAATGCACCTCAAGATCCACTTTCTGACCTCTCTCTACACTGTACATGACTGTTTAATTTCCTATTTAAGACAAATTAATTGTTGCATGCTCTAATGAAACTGCAAAGGATCCCGCTCCAGTCTGCAAGCTTGGCAGAGGTTACTCAGAGGTTGTCCAGATTGATGGTTCCAGGGTGGATGACCTGAAAATGAACTTTGACTAAACTTTGCTCTTTGTGTACTTGGCAGTCTCTACTTGGAAAGTGGCAATTGTCTGCAGCAGACAGTTTAAAACTGCAGGCTAAGATTTTGCTTGGAAGTTAGCCTTTGGAGGAGAAAGGGTGGAAAAAAACCCTTTGTCAATATTTTCCATATCAGTTGTATCAGTTTGTTTTTGTATTTCATTCTTCTATACTACATCCATTTACATTTCAAATTAGGAAGTATTAACCTAACCAAACATGCCTTTTTTCCTTTTATTTCCTCATTTAGAAAGAGTTGCCATTTCCTATTCAAATTCTGTATAAGAATAGTGTGCTTTTAATCAACTCCCTAGAGGAAATATAAAATATTACATAAAATAGCACTTACTTTATATGTGTCTTTAAGTAAGAGTACTTTTTGTTATTCAAAAAGTGGTTTTATAGAACACATAGAATCTAGCCATTTTACTGATTTGTTATAATCTGGGTTACAATGGTATTAAAGACAGACGAGTTAAAAATCACTAAATCTCAACTTTGCAATACCTAGCTATAACACAGAGATCCCCTCTAAACTAATTATTCACCAAAATGAATGCTAGAGGACTTTTTCCATCATTGTATCAATACAAAACAACAGGCATTCTGAAATAAATAACTCCGGCTTTAACTACTCTGGCAGTCCATGTGTTCTTTAAAACCATTTTCTGAATAACAAAAAGTACTCTTACTTAAAGACCCATATAAAATAAATGTTACATTGTGTAATATTTTTCATTGTATTTCCTTATAAGCCATTGATTAAAAACTATTCTCATACAGAATTTGAATAAGAAATGGCACCTCTTTATAAAGAATGGGAAAATTGATCTGGGAAAGTGAATTAGATCATTTCATGAAATAATAAATTTAGAAGAAGAAGTCAATATCTCTTCCTTTCTGACCACTCTTTGCTTCTCTTTCTTCTTTCATCTATCATTTCCTTATGTGCCCGGGGCAAGTCCAGGTGGTATCACAATAGCATCTGTGAAAACAAACATGGAAGAACCTTAATGTACCTACCTCTATGGGTAGGCATGAAAAGAACTTGCGTGTGTTCTTTTTTGCTTAACCAAATTCCCAACAGAAGGATAGGGGGCATCAAAAAAGACCACTTCCCACTTACTGCAGTGGACAGAAAAACCTCTCAGTCCTACCTTAAATGTCTGCGTAGATGCCCCTTTTCAGAAGTACTAAGAAACTAGATTGTTTCATTTTCTTGGGGCCATTCTGCGGCTACTATTTGAATTGGAACATTTTAAACATTCCTTTGGAAGGCTTCAGAGCCATTACTGGATTACAGAACAAATCACAGTTGCTTTTAAAATATCATCTTTCCTAGTGCTATTATGCACCTTAAGGCCAATCGGCTGAGCCTAGACAAAAAAAATGACTTGAGATTGCCAAACCAGTTATCCTGAGGCTTTTCTAAGCTTTTGGGGGTGGTGGGGTGGAAGATTTGGGGGTGGAGTTCTCCAGCATCAACCTCTACCTGATTGGCATAGAGCTGGGCAGGAATCAAGGAGGGCATCCTTCTAGACCATAGCCAAACAGCACACACTCACCAACAAAACTGACTCATACAATAAAATCCCGTTGTGTGGCTTTCAGTATCTCATGAAATCATAATATCCTTGGCGAGACAGAATTGAAGACGGAGTGTTACAGAAACTCCTATGACCTGTTCTCTGTGCTCTTTACTTTCCTTTACTTGTCCATTGAAAATCCCAGATTTAGATTGGAAATGTAACTGTGGTCAGACATAAAACAAAAGTCGTAGAAAAAACACTCCAGTGGCAGTGTTTCCAGGACTCCTTCCACCCAAAAAAGCAATGCATAGTATATTGGCCCAATCTCCTTTGTGAGAATAAAGCTTGATTGTTACATCCTGAGCTAAAGGCCAAGGCTGGAGTAAAAGAAGCAAAAGCAAATCCTCTGATGAACAAAGATGCTCTGGGTTAATGTCAGAAATGAAGGTGGTAGAATGAACTGGGGAAAAAATAACCTTTTGACTCGGAGAGGAATAATATCTGCTAAATAGAATGTCTTTCACAATTGTATATGAGGCATCACCAGCTCTTTTGGGGTCATTTCAAATCACACCAGGTGGTACTAACTTGGCTCAGAGGCTAGAAATTGAGACAGCTGTAATAAGGTACTTATCACAGTTTAGGATGCTGTAGAAAATCAGAGTGTGGTGACCTGTTCTCTGCTGCTTCCATTCCCCCGCAGCTTTGACTCTTTCACCTTCCCCTGTAGGACAGCTTTATTCTGGTGATGTTATCATCATGAACTTTTTTAAAGTCACTGGCTTATCTTTTGATAGAAATTTAAGATGTACCTCTACAACCCCTATAGACCAATGCTATAAACTTGGGAAGAACAGTTGATCATACAGTGCCTTTTGACCATTTCTTCCAACTTGAGTTTCAGGTCAAGACTTCCAGCCAACTGCATTGCCAAATTATTCCATATAGAGAGCTTCAAGTACTCTGCAACTTTTCTCTACTGGCCACATGCCTTCCCCTCCCTATCCTGCCTTTTACAGGGCAGAGCCACTAACTAGGCTAAGACCCCAGTGCAGCCAAGAAACATTAGGCTTAAGCAAATTCCACTTCCTCCTCTGATCAGAATCCCTGAACAGAGGTCATAAGCAGATTAGAGTGCAGCCTAACTGAAGGTTAATTTCTTCATCACAAATAGTTATAGTGACGTGGTTCTGTACCGTCAATGCTCTCTATATTTTCAATTGTTTCACTATTAAAAACAAGTGGGGGGAAGAAAAAGAGGGCTGGAGCAGTGGCTCAGAGGTCTCTATATTTTCAATTGTTCCACTGTTTAAAAAAGAAAAAAAGGGGGAGGGGCTGGAGCGGTGGCTCAGAGGTTATGGCACTTGCCCGGCATGAGTGAGTACACAAGTTTGAACCCCAGCACCACCCCAGCTTCAGAGCTATGAAAGCCACATGAAAAACTGAATAAAAATGATTCTCTCTCTCTCTCTCTCTCTCTCTCTCTCTTTCTCTCTCTCCCTCACTGTCCCTCTCTCTTTAATTTTTCTTTAACATAAGAAACATGCCTGAAAGTTTAAGGCCACACCATAGGAATAAAAATTTTATACTCTACAAAGCATATTTTTGAACTTTTAAATCTAGTTATGAGTTAAATGATTGACATACTGGAAAACTTTAGGAAAGAAATTTTGTTTCCCTAAAACATATTATTCTGTTAACCATTAATGTTGGGAAGTCATGCATGTATAAAGAAAGGTTGCTTTATCGTATAAGTTTGTGCATATTCATCTAAGAATGACAATTAACCTGTAATCCCAGCAACTACGGAGGTGGAGGCAAGAGGATGGCAAGTTCAAAGTCAGTCTCAGCAATTTTGCAAGACCCTGAGCAACTTAGCAACACCTGTCTCAAAATAAAAAATAAAAAGGGCCGAGGATACGGCTCCATGGTTAAGCTCCTCTTGGTTCACACCCAACAAAGTCTCAGAGCAATGAAGGCCACATGAAAAACTAAATAAAATTGATTCTCTCTCTCTCTCTCTCTCTCTCTCTCTTTCTCTCTCTCACTGTCCCTCTCTCTTTAAAAAGAAATAAAAAGAAGAAAAAGAAATATGCAGGGGCTGGAACAATGGCTCAGTATTTGGAGTGCTTGCCTGGCATACTCAAGGACCCAGGTTCAAACTCCAGCACCACATACACAGCTAAGTGTCAGAGAAACAAAGACCAGATGAAAAAATGAAATAAAATTGATTTCATATATGTATATGTATATATATATGGAGTCATATATATATTGTCACATATGTACACACACACGCACACCTTTCTCTTTAAAAAAAAGAAAAGAAAAGAAAGAAAAGAAAAGAAATATACAGATTAGGGGTTAGGGATTTAGCTCAGTGGTGGAGCACTTGCCCAACACACGCAAAGCCCTTGACACTACAAGCAAAAAAAAAGAAAGAGAGAAATACACAGATTAAAATGGAGAAAACTATGCTATATGCATTTATGAATATGTCAAAATGAACTCCACTATTATGTATAACTATAATGCACTAAAAATAAAAAAGTAATTATTAAAAAAACATGTACAGAGTATAGGGCTGTGGATGTAGTTCAGTATTAGGGCACTTGCCTAGCATATCATATGCAAGGCTCTGGATCTGATCTTTGGTACCACAAATCAATAAACAAAAGAAATAAACAGTATGAAATATGAAATACAATAAATATTTAAAGTATTTCCTCACAATTATGCAATTAAGCTGCTAAATATCATGCAAATATAGCTAATTGGGTGAATTATAATGATAATAAAAGTGAAAAAATAATCTGTGGTAAGGGCCCAGAGAACTGGCTTGAAATTTGTAGTGTCCTTTTAAATCACAAATACTGACAAATTTGACAAATCCTTAACTTAATACCATGTAAACAGAATACACAGCACCTACAAGGGAGGTATTAGAACTTTAGAAATGGAAAGCTTAAAAAAACGAAACTGTTAGACATAACAGTTTTTCTAGGCTAGTATAATAAAGCACCATATACTAAGTGATTCAGACAACACCAATGGAATGTTCTACAGTTCTGGAGGCTCGAAGTTCAAGATGAAAGCGATAGCTAGGTTGGTTCCTCCTGCAGATTGTGAGGAAGAATCTTTTCAGTGCTTCTCTCCTAGCTGCTCATGGGTTTCTAGCCATCATGTGTGTTCCCTGACTTCTGCATCTCCCCACACTCTGTTTCCATCTTCACAAGACATCCTGTCACATGCATGCCTGTCCCCAAATTCTCCCTTCTTCTGTGGGCACCAACTGCCTTGTATTAGAATCACACTAATTACCTCATTTCAACTTGATTGCCTGTATACAAATCCTACCACCAAATAATGTGGAGGGATTAGAAGTTAGGATTTTTGCATGTGAATTTGCAGAGCAAGGATGACATACAACTTCTGGAAACTACAAAGCATTGGTCAAAGAAATATATACAAATGGAGAGGCATATGATGTTCATGGACTGGAAGACAAAACAAAGATGCTAATTCTTCCCATATTGATCTATATGTATCACACAGATCTTTTCAAAATTCCAACAGAAACATTTGTATATATAGATAAGTATGTTACAAAGTTTACATGGAAGAGCAAAAGAACTAGAGCAGCCGAAACAATTTTTAAATAGGAAGAAGAACATCAAAGAAATCAAACTTCAACACCATAAAATTACTGTTATTAAGACAGAGTAGTATTAGTGATGGGATAGATGCATGGATCAATGAAACAAAAGGGAGAGTACAGAAAATCTGCCCACACACATTTTTGCAATTGAGTTTTGACAAAATATTTTAAGGAAAAAATGTTGTCTTGTCTATAGTGGTGTTGGAATAAATGGATAACCAAATGCCAAAAAAAAAGAAAAAAACCAATCTCAACCTAAATGACACACCTTATACAAAAACTAACTGAAAATGGAACACAGATCTAAATGTCAAATTTGAAATTATAAAACTTTTAGAAGAAAATGGGGGAAAATTTTTGTGATCTAACATTAGAAAAAAAATGTTCTTAGATATGAAACCAAAAGCTCAATTCATAAATGAAAAAACATAAATGGACTTCATCAAAATTTAAAACTTTTGCTCTTCAAAAAACAGTTACAAGAAAGAAAAGACAAGCTACAGACTGTGAAAAAGATTTGAAATCCTATCTCTGAAAAAGGACTTGTACCCAGAGTATATGAAGAACTCTGAAAGCCTGAACACATTTTTAAAAGGACTAAAGACCTAAGCAGATGCATAACTGAAAAGGATACTTAAAAGGCAGATGAGGATAGCATTGTAGAGGGATTTCACTCTGCTCCTCCCTTTATATGCTGTCTAAACAGTATTTTATTTCTATGTTAGCTGATTTTCTTAAATGATTCAATATATTATATTTATTCATAGTCTCTATCATTTGGATTTTTTAAAAATAACTAATTTTTGCTAACATATTAATTTGCTTATGTACTATTTTCTTCTAGGTTAAATTTTCTTCTTACTTTTTGATTTTTTTGTTTGCTTGTTTGTTTGAAAATATGTTTCCCTAATTCCTAAGTAATAGTTTAGCTGAATCCATATTTCTGGGTTAATGATTCATTTCTTTTACAATATTGAAGATTTGCCATTAATCTTCTGCATCTTGTTGAGAAATCTGCTCTTAAGTCAAAATTCTTTTATAGATGATTCTTCTTGTCTCTATTGTTGCCTTTAACGTTGATATTTGTTTTTATTTTTCATTTCTTCTTCATGAACTATTTTACCAAGTATGTTTTGTGGTGCAGACTTTATAGTTATGAATTGTTTTAGATTTTGTTTATCATGGAAGGTTTTTGTTTCCTCTTCAATTATTTCAAGCCCTCCTAGCTTTTAGGGTCTGGGTTGAGAAACCAATTAAAATCTGTATTGGTTTACTCTAAATGTGACCAGACATTTTTTTTTTTTTTTTTTTTTTTTTTTTTTTTTTTTTTTTTTTTGAGACAGTACCTTGCTAAATTGCTTAGGGCCTCACTAAATTTCTGAGGCCGGCTTTGAACTTGCAATCCTCCTGCCTCAGCCTCCTGAGTTACTGGGATTACAGGTATGCGCCACCACACCCAGGACAGATTTCTTAAATATTCTGTTCGTGGTCTCTTAACAATTTTTCTCTATGTTCAAGTTTATTTTCAAGATTATATAAAAAGGACAGTTGGAGAAGTGACTCAGTGGCAGAGCACTTGCCTGGCATGTTCAAAGACCCTTGTTCAATCCCCAGCACCAAATACACAATTAAGTGGAGGGGAGGGAAAGATGAAAAAATAAAATTAACTCCCTCTTTCTCTCTCTCCCTCACTTTCTCTAAAAACAAAATATATGAAAAGGTAATATCACCAAAGACACTACTGAAATCCAGAGGATCATCAAAAACTATTTTAAAAGTTTATACTCAAATAAGCTAGAAAATCTTGAAAATATGGACAAATTCTAGAGCCACATAACCTATCCAAATTCAAGAAGGATATAGAAAACTTAAACAGAGCAATTTCAAGTAGTAGAATTAAAGCAGCTTTCAAAAGCCTTGCAACAAAGAAAAACCCAGGACCAGACGGATTATCAGCCAAGTTCTACCAGAACTTTAAAGAAGAGCTAATATCAATTCTTCTGAAATAGAAGTTTTACAGTAAAACTCAATTGCCCTTGTACTTTGGCTAAGACTGGAGTTTCCTGTGGTAAGCTTGGTGGGGTCTGCTTCAGGTGTAGGCCTCTGCAGCCAAGAAGTGTCGTAGTTCTTAACGGTGAGCAGCGCCCTCCAGCATTGCAGCAGACTCCAATAACTCACTGAGTTCTTTTTTCTGGGTTCTTGTCTTGTGAATTCAAATGAAATCCACACCTGGATGAACAGAAGAATGATTTACTGAGGAAACAAGAACAGAACTCTTGCAGTGTGCAAGAGGGGACCTGGATAGCAGACTCTCTCTGCCTGAGTGTGCTCAGCTAGGGATTTAGAAAGCACTTGGGTCACTGCTATTGGTACAAACTTATACAAATTAGGATTTTAGAATACTACTAATGCTATTGGTCCAAATTTATGATAATTAGGGTTTTTTTATCCCACTTCCAGGGAAGTGGGAGCTTGATGGTAGTGAATCATGCATGCTCAGTGAGGGGTGGGGAGTCGTCTAGAAGTACAGTGCCATGTGAAGTTGGTCTCTACAGCAGGCATCTGCAAGGTGGCCAGCCCTGGCAGCCTAATGATGACAGGTCGATTTAGGCCCTCCTTGACTCACCTGGGCACAGGCTCAACCTGCTGCAGGCCTACTGCACCTGCCTTGCAGGCTCCATGCAGCTGTGGGCTATGCTTCCTGCCTGTACTCAAATACGTGCAGGCAGCCACTCCACAGCCACATCCCTCCATCCCTCCATGGCTCTATTGCCCTACCATTCCACTGCTCTGCCGACACTTCTCGGCAAGGACCAGTAGGCCAGCTGTACAGCATGGGTGCAGGGGAGCCCTGTCACTTCTCCAATTATTTCATGAAATAGAAAAGGAGGGAACTCTGCCAAGCTCTTTCTTTGAAGCCAATATCATCCTGATACCACACCCAGACAAAGATACATCAAGAAAAGAAAACTTCAGACCAACACCCTTGATGGTCATAGATGCAAAAATTCTTAATAAAGTATTGGCCAATGACATATAAAAACACATTAACTAGAGAGTACACCATGATCAAGTGAGTTTCATATCAAGGGTACAAGTTTGGTTCAGCATACAAAAATCAATAAAATTAATTCACTACATAGGTAGACTTAGAGACAAGAATCATGATTATCTCAATAGATGCAGGAAAGCATTTGATGAAACATAGCACCTATTCATATTTAAACACTGGAAAACTAGGAATAGAAGGAACTTACCTCAACATTGTAAAGGCTATGTATAACAAACCCAAGGCCAACATTATTTTGAATGAAGAAAAACTGAAAGCATTTCCTCTTAAAAAAAAAGGAACAAGACAAGAATGTCCACTTTCACCACTCCTATTCACATAGTCCTTGAAACTCTAGCCAGAGCTAGAAGAAATTGAAAGAATATAAATAGGAAAAAAAAAAAAGAAATTCAAATTAATCTGTTTGTTGATAACATGATCCTATATTAGAAGACCCAAAAATCTCACCAGACGATTTCTAGAACTCATAAGTGAATTTAGCAAGTAGCAGGATACAAAAATCTACACTCATAAATCATTAGCATTCCTATATTACAATGATGAAAAGGAAATTAGAAAAAACTATCCCATTCACAACAGCCTCAAAAAAACTAAAAACTTTGCAATCAATGTAACAAAAGATGTGAAGACTCTCTACATTGAAAACTATAGAACACGAAAGAGATTGAGGAAGAACTTAGAAGATGGAAAGACCTCCCATGTTCTTGGATAGGAAGAACTAATATTGTCAAATGGCCATACTACCAAAAGCACTATGCAAATTCAATGCAATTCCCATCAAAATTCCAATAATGTTCTTCACAGAAATAGAAAAAGCAGCATGAAATTCATTTGGAAAAAATAAGAGACCCACAAGAGTCAAAGCAATCCTTAGTGACAAAAGTGAAGCAGGAAGCATCACAATATCAGAGCTCAAATTATACTACAGAGATATAGTAACAAAAACAGCATGGTACTGACACCAAAACAGGCATAAAGATCAATGGAACAGAACAGAAGACACAGAGATGAACCCACATAAGTACAGGTAGCTTATAGTATACCAAAGTGCCAAAAACGTATGTTGAAGAAAAGATAGCCTTTTTAACAAATAGTGCTGGGAACACTGAAAATTCATACGTAGTCAAACAAAATTTAACCCCTATCTCTCACCTTCCACAAAACTCAACTTAAAATGAATCAGAGACCTAGGAATTAGACCAGAAACCCTGCACCGGCTAGAAAAAATGTAGGCCCAACACTAAAATGTGTCAGTTCAGGAACTAACTTCTTTAACAAGACTCCTGAAGTGCAAGAAGTCAAATCAAAAACCAATAAATCAGATGGTTTCTCATTAAAATTTTCTTCACAGTAAAGAAAACAATCAGGAGCATGGAGAGAGAGTTTACAGATGGGAAAAAATCGTTGCCACCTGCTCCTCAGACAGGACATTAATAGCCAGGGTATAGAAAGAACTCAAAAACCTTAACACCAAAAAGATAAATTACCTGATCAATAAATTGGCAAAGGAGGAAATAGATAATTCTTAAAAGAAAAAATATGAATGGTCAATAAATATATAAAAAATTTTCAACTTCTCTAGCAATTAGAGAAATGCAAATTAAAACTACAGTGAGATTTCATCTTAATCCAGTCAGAATGGCAATTACCAAGAATAAAAGTAATAATAAATGTTGGTGAGGATGTTGGGCAAAAGGTACACTCATACATTGTTCAGGATACTGCAAATCAGTGCAACCACTCTGAAAGACACTATTGAGAATCCTGAAAAACACTAGTAATTGAACCACCATTTGAACAAGGTACCCCATTCCTTGGTACATAGCCAGAGGATTTAAAATCAGTATATTCCTAGCTCCTTGATCCATTTTTATTTGATTCTCATGCAAGGAGATATGGGTCTGATTTCAACTTTCTGCAAGTGGCTGTCCAGTTTGTCCAGCACCATTTGTTGAAAAGGCTGTCCCTTCTCCATATAATATTTTGTCACCCTTTGTCAAAAATCAAATGTTTAAAGAATTGAGGGTTTGTTTCAGGATCTTCTATTCTATTCCATTGGTCTTCTTTCCTATCTTGATACAGTACCATGCTGTCTTTGTTACTACAGCTCTATAGTATAGTTTTAGATCTGGTATGGCAAAACCGCCTGTTTCGTCTTTCTTGCTTAGTAATGTTTTGGCAATTCTAGGTTTCTTATTGTTCCAAATAAATTTGAGAATTGCTTCTTCTCTGTCTGTAAAGGATGACATAGGTATCTTAATAGGTATTACATTAAATCTATATAAAGCATTCGGTAGAATGGCCATTTTTATTATATTATATTATGAGCATGGAATATCTTTCTGTCTTCTTAAGTCATCTTGGATTTCATTCTTCAATGACCAATAATTTTCATTGTAGAGATCTTTGATTTCACTTGTAAGGTTAATTCCCAAGAATTTGATTCTTTTCGAAGATATTGTGAATGAGACTGATTTTCTCATTTCTTCATCAGTCTTATTATTATTAGTGTATAGGTAAGCTATTGATTTATGGGTGTTGAACTTGTAGCCTGCCACTTTGCTAAATCTGTTTGTAAGTTGAAGCCGTTTACTGATGAAGTTTTTTGGATCTTCCAGATACAGGAACATATCATCGGCAAAAAGGGAGAGTTTGACTTCCTCTTTTCCTATTTTTATCCCTTTGATTTCTTTCTCTTGCCTAATTGCTCCAGCTAAGGTCTCAAGAAAAATATTGAATAAAAGTGGTGAGAGCAGACAGCCTTGTCTTGTTCCCGATTTTAGTGGAAATGCTTTCAGCTTTTTGCCGTTTAGTATTATACTAGCTGAGGGTTTAGCATATATAGCCTTTACAAAGTTCAGAAATGTTTCTTTGATCCCTATCTTCTCTAGAGTTTTGAGCACAAAAGTGTGCTGGATTTTATCAAAGGCCTTTTCTGCATCCATTGAGATGATCATATGGTTTTTGTCCTTGATTCTGTTTAAGTGGTGAATTCTATCAATTGTTTTGCATATATTGAACCAGCCCTGTATACTTGGGGTGAAGCCTACTTGACCATGATGGATTATCTTCTTGATAAGTTTTTGAATACAGTTTGCTAGGACTTTATTAAGGATTTTTGCATCCAGGTTCATCAGGGATATTTGTCTGTAGTTTTCTTTTTTTGATGTATCCTTGTCGCGTTTTGGTGTCAGAGTTATAGTTGCTTCATAAAAAGTGGATGGGAGAGTTACCTCCTTTTCAATTTCTTGAAATAACTTAATAAGGAAAGGTATTAGTTCCTCCTCAAAAGTGTGGTAAAAATCAGCGGGGAAACCATCAGGTCCTGGACTTTACAAATGATGGAAGACAAATTAGGTCCAACACTTCAGCATTTGGGAGCAGGCAAAGACTTTCTCAACATGTCTCCTAAAGTGAAGGAAGTAAGTCAAAAATCAGTGAATGGGATGCAATAAAGCTAAAAAGCTTTTGCACTGCCAAGGATATAATCAAAAGAGTCAAGAGGTTTCCTACAGAATTGGAGAGAATCATGGGCTGTGATTCCTCTGACAGGGGCCTCATATCCAGAATCTACAAAATCCTCAAAAATCTCAACTACAAAATCACAAACAACCCAATTAATAAATGGGACAAAGAGCTAAATAGAAACTTCTCAAAAGAGGACATTGATCAAGCTAATGAATATATGAGAAAATGCTCTAAATCACTAGTAATCAGAGAAATGCAAATGAAAACTGCATTAAGATATCACTTCATGCCAGTAAGATTGGCAAAAATGAGGAAAATAAACAACAATAGATGCTGGAGGGGCTGTGGAGAGATAGGCACACTAGCACACTGTTGGTGGAACTGTAGACTGGTACAGTCCCTCTGGAAAGCAGTGTGGAGAATTCTCAAAAAACTAGAGATGAGCCTACCATATGATCCTGCTATTCCTCTCTTGGGTATTTTTCCAGGGGATTTAGAATCAGCACACTACAGTGACACAGCAAAATCGATGTTGATAGCAGTTCAATTTACAATAGCAAAATTATGGAAACAACCCAGATGTACCTCACTGGATGAATGAATCCAAAAACTGTGGTACATATATATTGGGAAGGAGTGAGGGGGAGGGATAAGGGTGAGTAATTGGGGGGGGTCTTGAAGCTAAATCTAATTTTCAGAATTTATATATATGTTATATTATTTCATTAGAAGCTTGTTTGATTATTCAAGAATTAAATTTCTGAATAAAATAAAAATAAATAAAAATAAATAAAAATAAATAAATACATAAATAAAATCAGTATATTAACAGTGACTTGGCCAGATCAATGTTTACAACAGCGCAATTCACAATAGCTAAGCTAGGGAACCAACTTAGATGCCCTTCAAAAGATGAGTGGATAGAGGAAATGTCATATACATACACACTGAGTATTACTCAGCCATAAAGAATGACTTTATGGCATTTGCTGATAAATGTACAGAACTGGAGACTATCGTGCTAAGTAAAATAAACCAAAAATTCAAATGTCAAATGTTTTCTCTGATATTTAGAAGCTAATCCAAAATAAGGTAAATGGATTAGAAAAACAATAGCAGAAAGATCAGTGGAATAGAGATAGAAAAATAAAGGGAAGGAAGGAGGAGTGGGACAGGGAAAGAGAGTGGAATGAATCTGACCTAACATTCCTATGTACATATATGAATATACCACAATGAATCTCACCATCGTGTACATATGAAAGACATTAATATAAAAAAAGCAACTACATGTAAATGGCAGAAAGATCAGCAAAGTAGAGGGAAGAGAACAGGAGGTGAGAGGCAGGGAGAGGAAGAGGAAGCATTGAAGATCGAATTAGAATAAATTATATTTTATGCTTCTATAATTATGTCAAAATAAATTATATTATTATATGGAATATGAAATAAAATTGGTGGTTGGTGTTTTGCTGTTTTGCTGTGAATTTTATTTCACTTTTGCAACTCACTGTGATACTAGAAAATCTCCCCACCCCCATTATCTCTGTTCTTTCCTTCTGAAGGTCTTACCAGGCATAGATTAAGTCTTCTCGTTTTTCCCCCATGCCTCACTATGTTACTCTTTGCTGCTTTATGATAATTTCCTCAGACCTGAATACGGTTCTTTAGCTATCTTAGCCATATGTAATCTATGACTTAAATGTCTTTGAAGTCAATGGCTTCTTTTTTTTTTCACTTCCAGAAAATCTACCATATTTTCTTTCCTTGGTTTTTATTGTGTCTTTTTTGGCCTCATTTTTTATTCCTTCTTTTATTATTTTTGAACATACTTATTTTCTAATGTTCAAATGATCCATTATGTAAAAATATTAAGCTATGACCCACGGTTTGTTTTTTCATGGTTTCTCACTCTCTTCAAATTATTTTCTGCTGTGTTTACTCCTGCTTAGATTATTAACTCATTCATAAGGATTTTTGGAAACTGAAGTGCAGAACATGAAATGCCTCTCAAAAGAAGTTCCGTCTTTCTTTTGAGTGTCACTAGCAAGAGTCACTAATTATTTGTCAATTTCTCCAATGAGAGGTTACCTTTGTCCCTTGCATGAAGCAGAGTTCATGGTTATACATGCTAAAAACTCCTGCTCTGGTCAGAACCCATTGCAAAAGGAACGGCTGATATTTTTCTATTCTTACTTTCACTGAATTTGAAAAATACTGAGAATCTTAGCATTGTATGGAGGTTTCAGTTTCAATGTACCTCTTTGGATAGGCCCAGATCCTAATCTGCTATCTTCGTTGAGCTACAGAACTGAAACCCTTGGGTTGCTGAGACTTGCGACCTCTACAACCTAATCTATCACCCACCCGCAGCCCCAGTACAGCAGCCGGGGTCATCACCCAGGTTCACGTCTTCTTTTCCTGTGATTTCAGCTATGCATTTAAAAAGATGTTGTTTGTTCTTTAGTTGTCAGTAGTAGTAAGACTTTTTTAGCTTACATTTTGTGTTTGTTCTGTAACACTTCTTCCCAACTATGTTTTCATCAGAGTATACAATTAAAAATATGGTTAAACAGTAGCGATTAAGCTTGGTTTTGCCACTAGTTAACCAAATCCCTTAACTTCTCATATCTGCTCCTCATTTGTGAAATATATAAAATGATAATATATACCTGCTCCATGAGGTTGTCAAAAAATTAAATGAACTTGTGAAGTGCTTAGAGCAATATCTGGCACTTAGTAAACACTGTTTAAGATTTTTCTATATAAAAATGAAAATAAATAAGAATGTCAGTAGCCTTCTATTACATTGGTGTGCATATTTAAAACAAAAAAATCAATTTTGCTTAAAATATCTGGTGCCTATTGTGCATGTAGAAGGTTAACAGGAGCCAAAAGTACCTTTATTTAAAATCACTAGGTTAGCACACCTAAAGTTGAACTGTAACATTCACTCATCCAGTTCTCATCGCTCCACGTTTCTCCTCTCTTACATATTCACCTTGTCACTCACATGTCTCAAATTCCTATAAGCAAAGAACTTTAAATGACAACTAAAGTGACTACCACATCTATCCATTTCCCACTCAGAGAGGCACTCAGAGTTTCTAGGAAACACAAATCTTAAAAGAAAATGACTTTAAAGGATTAAAGGGGTTTGCTTTTATTGCCTTCCGTGTTCCGAGGAGCAACCACTTTGGCATATTGCTTCTTGAAGTTTCTATCAGCCAGCACCAGTGCAGGAGGAGCAGCTTCCTGAGGGACACACTGAGATTTCCAACCATCCATATATTTCTGTATCTTCATAGAGAGTTTCCCAGCTCTTCTTTTAAATATGTTAATCTTAAAGTCAATACCACTTCCTTTCATTGGAGTGGGCTTCTATTACTTGTTTTCGCCCTTCTTGATGTAGTTAATAATTATTCAACAACCCATTGAGTGATTGTCACATCCTTTCCTAGGATCACTGCATTCATTTTATTTTCCCCAATAAAGCACTTTAGGGAATGCTTCCCAAAGTATTCAATTAAAGGCTGAAAAGAAGTTAGCCTTTAGGTTAAATCTTACCTAATCATTAATAAGTTTTAAAGATAAAGTAAAAGGTAATAAAGTCAAAATTATCCCCTAAAGGCCCGCCCCCCAATTAACCACACTATGCTTAGTTCAGAGATGTTATTCAGTGAGTCCAGCACAGGCACTTTTTCTTCTTGCACTGGCTCCAGCAATCATTTCCTCAGTTAAGCACCAGAGGATGGAAGATGGCTTATTTGAGGAGTTAAATTATTATTTTTTTAAAGAGAGAGGGACAGTGAACGTCGGGGGGAGAGAGAGTAAGAGAGAATCAGTTTTATTTGGTTTTTCATTTGGCTTTCATTGCTCTGAGACTTCATTGTGTGTGTGGTTCTGGGGTTTGAACTGTGTACTTGTGCATGCCAGGCAAGCACCATAACTGCTAAGCCACCGCTCCAGCCCAAGGAGTCAAATTATTGGAACAATATGCATATTTAAATACTAGAGTTACAATTAGGGGAAGTAGATGATCACAGAAAAGGAGTAAAGTGCCTACTGTGGTCCACAAGGGAACAGCAAGCTCACACCTGATGTTCACTGACTAAAAGAATAAGCAGAATTACCTCCCTTACTTGACATCCTTCCTTCCTTCCGTAAAGTTAAATGTGATCAGAATCTGTCATTCTTTGTATCTTTAATGTTAGATAAACTTGATCTCACTGGTTTCCAACATACGAAAATTAAAAAAAGAAAGGAGAACATTTAGGTCAGTGACACATCAATACCTATCTTAGATTTCACAGAGAAATAATGCTGAGAGAGAGTCTTAAAGTAGAAATTGATATAAATCACTAGTAATCAGAAATGCAAATGAAACCACATTAAGATTTCACCTTACACCAGTCAGAATGTCAAAGATGAAGAAAATAAACAACAATAGATGCTGGAGGGGCTGTGGAGAGATAGGCACACTAACACACTGCTGGTGGAGCTGCAGACTGGTACAGCCCCTCTGGAAAGCAGTATGGAGAATCCTCAAAAAATTAGGGATGAGTCCACCATATGACCCTGCTATTCCACTCCTGGGTATCTTTCCAGGGGACTTAGAATCAGCACATTACAGTGACACAGCAATATCGATGTTCATAGCAGCTCAATTTACTATTGCTAGGTTATGGAAACAACCCTGATGTCCCTCACTGGAAGAATGGATCCAAAAACTGTGGTACATTTATACCATGGAATATTACACAGCAATTAGAAACAATGATATTGCAGCCTTTGAAGGTAAATGGATGGCTATGGAAGAGATCATGATGAGTAAAATCAGCTTAACCCAGAGATCTAAGGGTCGATTGTCTCCACTCATCTGTGGAGGTTGGGACTA
>PVKS010017780.1:0-41313 GCA_004027875.1 Aplodontia rufa
CCCCCCCACCTTTATCATCTCCACCCCCACCCCAAGTTTATTTTTGGTGTTGGGGGTAGAACCCAGGGCCTCATGCATATTAGGCAAGTGCTCTACTGTGGAGCCACATCTCTAGTCCTGCCCCTTATGTTTAAATGAACTCTTCCATAATGTTTTACTGGTTTTAGATCCCCCACATCCATTATTTGCTTGAGCCTCATGGCATCCCTGTAAGGTGCGCAGGGCAGGTGTGCTCATTCCCTTTTATAGAGGAGGAAATGTAGTTCAGCTGATAGGTGTCCAAAGTTAACAAGGCACACTGTACCTGCCAGAGGTTATAGGCAGCTTGCCTTAGCCTCAGATGACCTCTTCCTTTCCCACCACTTATTGCATTTAAACATACCCAAGGTGGCCTCCTATTGTGATTACTTAGGGACTTATTTCCCCAAGTGAATTGTAATGCAGCGAGGGTGAACCTATCACTTCCACAAGAGGCAAGAGGGTGAACTCTCTTGATTCACAAAGCACCTGGAAGAGTACAGGGAGGACTGAAATTTATAGTGCCAGGCACTTTCACATACATTATCTTTCAGTTCCTCACAATAATGTATGAAGTGGGAACTAGAAGCACTGTCATTTTATAGAACTGGAAACAGGTTCAGAAGTTAAGAAACCATTTCAAGTAAGCTAGGTGCTGAGTACTCAGTACTAGACACTGAGTATGTTGCTAAACTGAGCACTATGAATGAATGAATGAATGGAACGATAACACTCCTGCCTCCCCCCAGGGAGATCTGAAGAGAAATTGGACCTGGTTTTAGAAAGAAGTAGACCAGGCCCCTAGAGCAGGGTTATTCTCACCTCTGTAGGATACCATGAGCTTTCAGAAGTGAGAATAAAAGGAATGATGTTAAACAAAGGTCTTATGCTTCTGAGCCCTCAGAGGCCACTGTAGGGCATTCCTGACCACTTAAGAGTCTTGTGAATTGCTTTTAGATGGGAGGGAGGGATGTTAGGGTGGCTGAGTTTACCCCAAGGCAATATGCAACTACCTCTTAGGTCCTCTTTCAAAGCTTCTCTCTCCCTGGTCCTGAGATGGGGCTGGAGCTGGGTGGGCCTTTGGAAGGAGTGGAGGGCAGCAGACTCCAGGGAGAGCTGGCATGTGCCTGTGAGGAAGGAGGCAGATTCCCAGTGGAGTCTGACTACCTGTAAAGAGAGACCTGCTCTCTCATGATAGGGAATTAGGGTGGGATCTGTAATTCAGTATGTGGGAAGCAGGCTGTCAACTTGAACATGCTTATAAATGACCCAAAGAGCTTGTGACAGGAGTGGATTCCCAGGAACTATCCCCAGAGAATTTGAGTCCATGGGTCTGGGTATACCGTTAAGTCCTGCAGGTGATTTTGATGTGGGCAGTCTGGTAAGCACTGCTTACCAGAAAGAAACCTTCTCTTTTGAGCAAAAGGGGGCAGCCCTTAGAAGCTTCTAGGACCCATGCTGCTAAGAGCTGCTTTCTAATCCCCGCATTCATGAACAACACCTGACTTGTCCAAGTGACGCCTGCTCCACCTCAAGCAGAGCACACAGTTCTCTGAGAACAGGCATTCTGCTGCTGGGCCCGCTCTCCCGATGCAGTCTCCCAATTACTTCTACACTAGCTCTACTAGCTCTCCAGTGTAGCCAACATCTGCCTTTTGGGGGTCTGAATGTCCTGGGAGACACCAGCTTTTTATCTTCCATGGCACTTCCCAGATGGCCCAGCAAGGCCAAGGATAAGTAATGTCATCAGAATTGTTCTCTCAAGATCTTTAGTTATGACATACTTTATGGTCTGTGACCCAGTGCCCTATCCCTAGTCCTGAACCCTTACTCCATTTGTTGGACAAGTGCTTTAAACGGTATTTCTTGCTGTGGCACAGCTGTTGTTTACACAGGCCAAAAGGCACATGTCCTATGAGGGTGTAAATAAGGTACTGGAGAACACACAGCACCTAGCCCTCTTGCCCATATGCTTGCCTGTCGGTCTGCCCACCCTCTTGTCCATCCACCTGTCCACCCATCCATCTATTCAGTCAACCAGCCAGCCAGCTATCTGTCCATCCATCCTTGTTTCCTTCCTTCCTTCCTTCCTTCCTTCCTTCCTTCCTTCCTTCCTTCCTTCCTCTATTCTTCTATCCTTCAATGCAATCAGCAGGTCAGCTGAGTTCCACGCCCTGCAAGGCTAAAGAGGGATCTAGAGATAGGATTTTTTTCAATCTGATAGCTCATCACCTAATGGGCACACTAATAACTACAGAAAAGGTGGAACGTAGTCAGTGCCTCTGAAGAGGTGTGTTCAGGGATTAGATATGAGGGAATCATGCTAGCCATTAGTTAGTCTCCAGCAAAGCCTCTTCCTCCATTCCAGCCTAAACAAGGTTGGAATATAGAGGTATTAGATCATCTCAACCTTTAGACAAAAAGGTGGTCACAATTTTTTTCAAAGACACATAAATCATGATGTTCAGACATGTTGAGCCTAAGTCCACTAGTGTCCATGAGAGGCGAGTTCTTCCCCTGATATCTTAGGCTCAATGTAAAGCCTGAAGAGGAGGAGAGATGCAGCCAGAAGAGACAACCTGCCACAGGGAGCACTGGTGGTCTGGAGGCCCCAGCATCCATCCCAGGATGGGGCAGGGCCTACAGAGGATCCTGTCATATTGTATGGGACAGGATAGGTTGAGGATAGCAGTGTGTGTGTGTGTGTGTGTGTTGGGGGGTAGCGGATCATTTGGAGGGTGCTGTTGAACCACACGCAAGTGCACAAGTCTTTGGGAGGGTAGCAAGTCCCCAACCCTCAGCACTGAGCCAGGAGGAGGACACCAGCTATGCTGGGATGACTTTCCTTGTCTCCACAAGCCATCCATCATCAGTTAGGTTTGGAGTCCTGACCTCATCCTGGCTCTCTACATTAGCAGCTGTCTCCCCAGCCCATCACCCGGTCCCGCGGTAAACTCACCATGGTGTCTCGCCCTGGGGAGCTGGAGCGGCTGGACCCAGGGGCCTGGCCCTTGCCCTTCTCCCACAGCGTGTAGCGGCCACTGGGTCGGAAGGTGGGACTGAGGACTTCAGGGACTCGTGAGGGAGGGGCTTGCATGAGCACCTGAGGTGCACTGCCCTTGCGACCATAGTTCTCTAGGTAGTCTGTCAGGTACTCCGAGCGGCTGGCTGCTTGGTAGAGCCCCTGCAGGGCACAGAGCTCCTTGCGTGTGCGGGCCAGCATAGGACTGCGGCCCAGGTTCCCGGGGTCTATCCGGTAGCCATCTGAGGTCCGGTAGCTATCTGAGGTCCGGAGGCTGGAGAAATCCCGAGCCAGGTCTGATTGGCTGTTCGATTTCTTCTGGGTCAGGGTTACCCCCTGGTCACGGGCATTCACAGGCAGGAAGCTGAGGGAGTTGCTGGTCACTCCGTAAGGGAATCCACTGCCCCCACTGAGTCCACTGCCTGAAGGCCGCTCAGCGCCCCGGGTCTGGCTCTCTGCTCGCTTACTACCCCCGATGATGTCAGGTCTCAGCAGGGGGCGGCCCCGGTCATAGTCCAGGATGGAGGAGGGACCATAGGTGCGGGGACGGGGGAGGAAGCCTGTGGGGGGGTTTGGCTTGAAACCAAGCTTCTCCTTCTCCAGAAAGGAGGCGGCCAGGTTGGCCCCATATGAGGAGGGGGTATAGGTGCCATAGCCCGATTTGGCATAAGGGACATCTGTGTAGCGGGCCGATTCTGTGTAGCGCTTCAGGGTGGAGGAGAGCTGGGACATCCTTCAGGGCGGCACTCAGTGGGGTCTGGGAGCCTCATGGGCTGAAAGACAAGGAAAGCAGTTGTCAAAAGGCCCCATCAGGTGTCAGGCCTCCACTGTGCCTGCCTTCCATCCCAGATGGGTCAGAACCTTAGCGCTTAACAGGGCCATCCAGTTCATATCAACAAGAGGCTGGCTAGCTGCTGAGAAACACACACATGCGTGCAGGTGTGCACTGTGGGCTTGCAGGCACCTGTGCAGTCACACTGATGTCCATATATTCACATCAACACCTGCATTCACAAGAGAAATTGGCATCTGTGTATCCTGGCTACTCCCTGTCCTTACCTCAAACCCAAACATGCAAGCAAGGGCTACCCCATCTCTGTGACCTTCTAAACCACACACACTCCTTCAGCTTGATCCCATCTGGGTGCTCTACTCATCTTCTGCAGAAACTTCTGAGCCAGGGATGCCACCACCCTCACCCCGTGACTGAGAACACAGGACATTTCAAGAGTTATCACGGATTCCCTCCCTCTGACTTAAATGATGAGCAGGAGCCCTTTGGCATCATAGACTCTCCACTGGGATGACCTGAAGACCGCAGGGTGAGATCTCTCATGAGGAGAAGGAGGCTTCTCAGAGTAAGTAATGGGAATTGGTGGGCAGAAGAGGTGGTGGGGGAGTGTTCAGCAGAGGGACCCGATGTTTAGTCTGCAGTATCCACCCCAGAACGTTTCCCTGGAAATGGACACCTGCTGCTTGGTCCTGCCGTGGAGATACTGGTATGCTGGAACCCACCTTCTTCACTGAGCTTCGCCTTCTGTGCCAATAGGGCTCATGACCTCCCAGGGGTTCCCCTCTCAACAAGGATGCTAAATTGCTCCTGGTGAAACTTGATTTGGGCAAAGGGGCCCCCTAGAGGCCAAAATCCTGCACTGCAGGTGGCACTCCTCCCTGGTCAGGTGGGTCTGATGTAGGAACACAGAAATCAATGAACATGAAGCTTAGAGAGCCTTAAAGCATCATGCATTTTAACCTCTCTGTTGGACAGATTGGAAAAGGGATGCTAGTTTGCTATCAAGGTGACATTCTAATGAAGTCAGAATGGGAATCCAGGTCTTTTAGAATGTGGCCTGGCACCCTTTGCCCTTTATTCCCACCTCCCTTTGCAGTTAGGCTCAGCTGGGGATGCCCACAGTGCCTCCATCACCTCAGCATGCAGGCTTCATATGCACTTTAGTTGGAGTGGAAAATGCTTTGGAGAGAGAAACAAGTAGGCTCAGGCCTCTTTCCTTGAGGATCCTCAGGGACTGGCACTTGGGGAGCTCCCTTGGGATAGGAAAGAAGACCCATTCAGGACCCTCAGAGTAGTGTATGCAGGGGCTGGTTTGCCCCCCTGTGGCAGACTAGCCGGGCAATTTTGTACTAGTCATTTAACTTCTTTGAGCCCCAATTTCTTCACCTGTAAATGAGTATAATAATTATCATCATGATTCCTATCTCACAGGGTTGTTGTGAGGAATAAATGAGATAATAACACGTGAAAGCCCTTAACAATGACTGGTTATTATCTCCTCCTCCAACCCCTTTGAGGCAGCCTGGCTCTTCCCTATAATAATAATGTCAGTGCTGGCTCTCTCCCAGCCTGGCTGGCCCCTGACCTCAGCCTGGGTACCAGGCTTCCTCCTGCAGTCCCCAGTGAGATTAGTGGGCAGTGGGCGGACACCTAGTCATTGAGCAGACACTGGCTTGGGCAGCCCACAGCCTGCCTGCCCTAGACCAGCAACCCAGCTCATTAGTGCAGAAAGGAGCTGGTGCCAAGCCCCAAATGTTACGGCTTGGCAGAAACACCTAGAAACCCAATCCACACAAGACTTGGGGATAGGTGCAGGGGTGGGAGATGAGCAGGTGGCAACATCCATGTAGGACCCAGAACAGCACTCTGTGACTCTGTTAGAGGTCTCTGCAATTTTCAGTCCAGGCTGGCTTCAGGAAGCCTTCCCATCTTAACTGTTCTTTTTTTTTTTTTTTTTTTTTTGGTCTGGCCCAGGGCACACCTCCCCACCTTTCATGTATACTCCCTTGTCTACTCCGCTCCCATTTCCAGCACAACTTTCCCTCCTCTCTAAGTAACTGAGGGACCATCTTATGCAGGAAAATGACAGGGGAGAGCCAGAGTGGGGGCAGGGGACCAGACCTACTCCATTTCACTTTGGAGAACTCCATCAATAATGCAAAGTCAAAGAGACTCCAGATCTCAGGAGCTGGGTTCTGGGACACCCAGCAACCTATCAGATATTCCCTCACCCCCAGGGTATGAGCTCATGGCTGGTCCTTAACAGGTCTCCTTCCCCTCCCTAACACTCCCAGGGAATTGGTATTCTGTGGCAGTGCCTTAAGCCCATGACCTCTCCAGCCCTGCAGATGACGCAGAAATGCTGGGGCCAAACAAGGTACAGCAGACAGGAACAGACAGCCTTGGAAGGGTTGGGAGCTGGAAGTGGAGCCACAGCTTCTGCCTCAAAGAATCCCAGAAGGGATCCCAAATTCTGGTTCTCCTGTTTGCTCTAGTTTGGCAGGCAATTGCCAGACCTCCACCCTTCCCCAGCAATCTGGGAGACACGCCATCACTAACACCCGCCAGAAGGCTACCGCTCAGCTCTGACATCTGGCATATAGTTCCCATGTCTGGGGAGAGGGTTCCTACTGGGGCTTGAGCCCACCCACCAGCCCCCAGCAAACCCTAGTCTCAGTCTCATTCTGGAGAAAAGTCAGCACTTTTCATGAGAGACAGGCTGGGTTGATGCCCCTTGCCATTACCTGGTACTGCTGTCCCTGGAGGCTGCAGAATGCACCACAGGTGGGAGCTTGGGCTGGGGCCCTGGTGGTGGCCTTGCTGCACAAGACAGGGACACAGCAGGCACTCACATGGCTGCGAGTCCCCCTGTTGCCACAGGAACGGCCTGGACTGAATGGCTCTTTCATGGGGCAGTGGGAGGCCAGCCGATTGGCTGGGATCCCCCGTACTCCTCCCTATCCAGTGTGGGGCCCCTGCTGCCCTGCTCCTTTCACTGTTTACCCAGAGCTGGCAAGTACAAGCATGCAGCTCCAGGCGGCACCTCCCAAGGTGCCTGCCGCCTTGGACAACAAGGGCAGTCCCCTGCCCACACTTCTCCTTTATGCCATCTTTACCAAGATTCCCAGCTCTTCCCTTCTCTCTCAGATTCTCCATCACTTTGCTCAGTTTCCCACTCTTGAGAGGCGCACCAGCATTCCTGTGCACCAGCATTCCTCTGCACAGAGGCACTCAACTTCCTGTTGGGTACACCTGATCCAAGAAGCTGCCAGCTGGTGCTGCACACCTATGGACCAGGCACTAAGCACACTGAGGACTTCATACACAGCTTCTGATTTCAGCTTCTCAGTAGCCTTACCCCAACACACGTGGCCCTTGCCATGTGCCCAGCATTCTTCTAAGTGAGCTCATCAGCTCGGAGCCCCAGAAGTCCTAGGGCAGGTATGAGCTGAACTGTTTCAAATAAAGGGATCATCATTGGAAGGGTCAAATTATTTAAAAATTAAAAATTTTTATACAAAATTCAAAAGATAAATGTATAAGAAATATTAAGTACTGAAAATTTCAAATGGAGTTTTTAGCACTATGTTTGTGAAGGTATTAAAGCTTAAAATGGCATTAAGACTTGCAGCACAATGTTAACTTGGTCCTCCCAGCTACGTAATAGCAGGAGGTGCCATTGTGATGCCCATTTGCTGATAAGGAAACTTAGGTTCCTGGAGTGATGTGACTATTCCAAAGTCACGCTGGGAGCAGTCACAGAGCTGGGTTAGGACCTGTGCTCTGTCCACTGCAGTCACCCTGATATCAAGTCATCTATTTGACACTTCCCTGGACTGAGGTAGGCCTGAGGACCTGTAGGGTGGAGGGTGGGAGAGGACCACCACAGGATCCAGGTGTCCAATATCCAGCGACAGAATGGGGGTATAGACTCCATCAAAAGAACCCTCTGTATTTTCCACTGCAGAATGAAAATGAAGCCAGGTGCAACCTGAGCCCCAGAATAATACTGATCAGCTGTGAGATGGTCTCGGAAGCCTCCATTTCACCCACGGTGCCAAGCTCCTGTGTGTCCCCTGGCATCAGCATCTACCCTAGCTCAAGGGCCTCAGCCCCAGGCTGTTAGGAACATGTCCCCCCAATCTCCTAACTTGATTGGCAGTTCAGCCAATTCCCCAAGGTATCCATGCTAGGTGAGTCAGGGGTTAAACTGAACCCTGTCCCCTTGGGGCAACCAACCTCCTTGCGTCAGCCACTGTCATTTCCTGTAGCTCACGTGAAGGGTTCCCTAACCTGCCCAGCCAGGGGAGGGACTTGCTCCCCAAGAATCCCAGGCACTCCTGGCCCTGGGGGCAGGGAATGGGTGATGCCCCACATCCCAGCATGGCCCCTCTTTGCCCAGATCTGTTTGGCTTTCTGGAGTGAAGGTATACTGGCTTCCTGGCCACAGAGCCCTAAGCAGAGTATCAAGGTCACCCCTAAAGAGGGTTAAGTCCCTTCCCTCCTATCCAGGTACTCAGGGCAGGTGAGTGGGGAGTCCTAGTTAGTCTTACGGAGTGCTTGGGAGCCTCCGCAGTGGTGACCTCAGAGCTTCTGAAAGCTGAATCAGAATGTGCTGACCCTGAAGAGTAAGGGGCCCTGTTTGTGTCCACCTACACTCTGATCCTTACTCCTAGTTGCTTTGGTCCCTGTTATACTGTATAGATACAAGCATCCAACATTGGCAGGTGGGGAGGATGCAGGTAGAGGTTGGGGGTAGAGCATATTAATCCTCCAACACTGTCTGTTCTCAGGCCCCAGGAGCCTCAGCCTGCCCCTTCTCCTCCAACCTGTCACTAGCAACTTTATCAGGGGTTAGCACCAAGTGACGGGCTAGCACCAAGTGACCGACTAGCTTGTCTGCCTTGGCAGGGAGTCATCCAAGGAAACTTGGGTTCATCTATTTCTCTGGCTCCAGGTAAAGGCCAGGGGGTGGGGGTGAGAGGTAAGATAAAGAGATTGGAGATTAGGCAGGCATCCTGACTGGTGGAGAGTAAGTGGGTGGGCCCAGAGCAGCATTTCTATAGGCTTCTTGAATTGGATTTGGGAATCTCTATAGGTCCAAAAGAAAAGCAAAGAAATGGGCCTCTAGGGAATATCATCATCCTTATATGCTCATTTTCACCTACGTCTGTCCAGGCACTCTCCAGGTGCCCCTTCCCCAGGGAAACGTTCTGTCTTCCTCTCCCTCCTCTAGGACTTTACCTGTCCTCTTTCCTCACCTCCGGAGGAGCTTTTGGACTTGCCCACTGCACCCACCAGTACCAACAGATGGCCTCTTATGTGTTCCCCCAAACTCACGTCTGTCTTCTGGATAGCCACCATGTGAAGGTCAGATACCAAAGGGGCAGCTACTGACCTGTGTCCGGGGGCACTGGATGGAACCTGGGGGCTTCTTTACCGAGAGGGCAAGGACTGCAGTGGAGAGCCCAGAAGCTGGAGTCTGACTCTGGGCTGGGTAATCCGGAGCTCAGGTTACGCTTGCTAGATATATATAGTATCTTATCTGACCTCCCAGAGAAGGCAACTTGCATTCCAATCCCTGGGAGAATTAAAGGGGCAGTGGCATGCCCACCCTCCATGGGCTCCCTGGTTGGCTGGTGCCAGCCATGGAGGTCTACTAAGACTCTTTAGAGGAGACATTTTGAAGTGGAACACTAGGGGAAACTGGGAGAGGGTAGAGGGCTGGGGTGGAATTTGAGATAAAAATAGGAAGTAGCTGGAGTCTCCAGAGCTGTCAGTCACAGAATTAGAGAACAGGAAGAAGCCTTACTGCTAGTCCAGCCCCTGGAATTTTGAGATGGAGTAGGCCTAGCTCAAGGGCACACAGACAAGACTAGCACTCAGGCTTCAGCCCACTGTTTTCACAATGGTCTTTTAGGCCTAGGCCTGAATTCTAGTTCTTTCCCCTATTGAATCTGAGTCAGTAAGCAAGTAAGTCAGTTAAACACTCTGAACCTCAGTTATTTAGTCTGTAAAACTGGATTAATAATAATAATAATAATAGTATACCAGTTGTGAAGATGAAATACAATAATATTTGTAAATTTTCCAGCATATCAGAATTCAGAAAATGATTCTTTTTTTTTTTTTTTTTTTTGTACCAGGTTTTGAACTCAGAGGCACTGCTAAGTGCCTACACTGAGCCACACCCCTAACCTTTTTATTTTTTAATTTTGGACAGGGTCTCATTAAATTGCTAAGGCTGGCTTTGAACTCACAATTCTGTCTCAGCCTCCCAAGTCACTGGGATTACAGGTGTGTGCCATTACACGCAGCTAGAAAATGATGATTCTATTGAATACTTCCATTTCTTGTTTTTATGAATGGCAGTAGCAGCAGCAGGTAGGAGATCCTTCCTAGAAGGTGACCCTACCAAGAATAAAAGGGCCTCAAGGAGTGCTCTGTTTTAATGCCAGAAAACCCCTGTGATTTTCTGAACTGATCCATGTCCAAAAGTGGAGCGGGCAAACATAGCTTGTCGTCTTCCCAGATGTCTAGTCCACCAAAGTGAGACAGGCCAAGCCCATTTGAGCTCCTTCCCTTTTTACCTAGAAAAATATAGCAAATGTAGGTTCCCCCAGACTGCCAGGAGAATCACTGGCCCCTCTGGAGTGGTTCCACTCTACCTGTCGGAGGGCTCAGGATTCCAGGGCCGCTGAGCTGGGTTGGGCAGGGTCACGGGAGGAAGGAACAGGGTTCTTGGCCTATCTGGCCTCGGTGCACCTGTCTGCTCTCAGGATGATTCTCCTGTTTCTGGATGGCTCTCCCTGAGGACTGGGAGGACCCTGGCTGGTGCCTCCACCCTGTCTCAGCACAGGCCACTGACTCAGCCTGGGTCCTGATGATGCACTTCAGAGGACGCCCTCATTCCAGTCCTCATTCCAGTCCAGCATGCATCTACAGCATCAAAAGGGTTGGGGGATGCCCCTACCCTACTTCATCAACCACCTCTCCTTTCCTCTGGGCTTTGCAGGTGGATTTGGGGATGTTCTCATGCCTGTGCTTAAATGTGCAGCTCCTACAGCTTTCCAAGTCAGCCCTGTTCTGACAGCATCCAGGTTAGGAGTTAGGACAGTCACTCCTCAGAGAAAAGCAAGGACAGGTGGCTTCCAAGTTGTTTGCCTGGAGCACCACATGCCCACTTCTGGTTTGGGATTTGAGGAGAATTTCAAAGTTGCCTCTTTCTGATTTGGGATTGGTGGAAAATCTCTCCTTCCGCTTAACTGCTGTGCTCCCCAAACCCCCTCCCCCCTTTGGCAAACTGACCAGAGATAGCCCCCCAGGAGGTTTAAGAGCAGGTAGTAAGTGAGCTGCATGCACACGTGCGGAGGGGTTTGCCAGAGTCCAGGAGTCACTCTCAGGGCACATACCACGCAGGGCACAGCGACCTGGACCCTCTGAAGCAGCATTTCCTTGGAACACACTGATCTGCACACAGATGGCTCTTCCTGGCACCCTGGGCTGTCAGCTGCCAGCCCCCCTTACACAGTGGCATCCGCAGCTGGAGTTCCCTCCCACAGTTGGCCCTCGCCCTACATTTCTGGTGTCCATTCTGCCCAGGCTATCGTTGACACCTCACTTTCTAAAACGGCAGTGACCCCCGCATCCCTTTTCCCCCATCTCCGACAGGTGGCACGTACCTGCCTCTTCTCGGAGGATGGACGAGTCGAACCGGGCACAAGCATGGAGCTGCGGGTGAGTCCTGGCTGGTACTGGCGCGGCGCGGCGAGCAGCAGCTGACGCAGAGGGCTCCCTGGCCTCGGCTCCTGCCCGCCTCTCCCCCACCTCCGCCGGGGGGCCAGAAAGGACCTCCCCGGGAAATCGGCGCCACCCAGCGGGCAGCCGCCTCATCTCGCCCGGGCCGGCAAAGCCACACCCCGCGTCTCGCGTCACTGCCCAACGTCACGACTATTGGCTTGTTCCTATTGTGGCGTCACTAGAGCCCCGCCCCGCTAGCGTCTCCCAAGCAACGAATATATACAGAGAACCACGTGGAGGAAAAGCACGCCAGTTTGGAGGGCGTGGGGCACTGAAAGAAGTGGACTGGAATGCGACACGGCGGGGCAGCCGGAAGGTATTGGGAAAGAAGAGGGGTCATGAGAGATGGCTTGGGACTTGAGCCCCAGGGCATAACAACTTTCAGATTTTAGAGAAGGCTCTGTTTCTTCCCACAGTACCAAGGGCAGTCCTCATCCTCAGCCTTTTCTCATTGCTCTGTTTTTCCTTTTAAAGAGAGAGAGAGAATGTGAATGAATTTAGTTTTTCTTCTGGTTTTCGTTGCTCCGTTGCTTTCGTTGTGTATGTGATGCTGGGCTTTGAACTGGGGTCCTTACAAAAGCAGGATAACTGTGCCTGTCCTCCAGCCCCTCCCTCTACTCTTTTTTTTTAAGAGAGAGGGACAGTGTGAGAGAGAGAGAGAATTAATTTAGTTTTTCACATCTTCATTGCTCGGACACTTAGTAGGTGGTGCTGGGGTTCGAACTCAGGTCCTCAAGTATGCTAGACAAGCACCCAACCCCCAGCCCTCCTCCCTCTACTCTTAAAGGCATTCTTTTTGTTTTACTTCCATGGGACCAGTGGTTAGTGATGACTGGCCTGAATGGGGTAAATGGAGGCACTGAGTCAGTGGAAGGAATTTTCTTTGAACTTTTAAGGAAAAAGCCACGACAAAACTTGAAGTTTTGCTGTTCCCATTCTTAGACTGGGTATTTCCAGTCATCACAATCCTTAAGGTCCTCCTTTTGTATTTCCCAAAGAAATCAGAGGCAACCAGGAAGAGAATACTTACCTTTTGACCAATAAATATATCTGAATCCTTCTCCTTTGGAAGCAGTGAAAACTGTATGCCTCTTCTTGCCCAAGAATAGTCCCTCTGAGTCTCAAATCTTTGTTTCCTTGTGGCCCTCATTCCTTGCTTCATTTTACAGACAGGCACTTTCCTAGGAACTGGAGACAGGAGTGAATGTAACAGGAACAATCCCTCCCTTCAAGGAGCTAGGATTCTAGCAGACACAGGAGGACAATAACCCAACAGTAAAACAGATGGTGCTGGGGCTGGAGCAGTGGCTCAGTGGTTATGGCGCTTGCCTGGCATGTATGAGGACCCAGGTTCAAACCTCAGCATCACATACACAACTAAGTATTGGCATGATAAAAACCACATGAAAAACTAAATAAAATCGATTCTCTCTCACTGTCCCCCCCCTCAAAAATAGAAGAAAAAAGAGCTATGGAGGTCAATCAAGCAAGGAGGGGGATATGAAGTGGTCTGAGATGCCCCAGGGAGAAGGTGACATTTGAGTGGTCTGAAGAAGGTGAAGAATGAGTCATGTACATTTGTAGGAAAGAATGCTCTAGGCAGAGGGGGTAGTAAATTTGAAGGTCCTGAGGTGGGAGCTAACACTTCTGAGGAGGAACAAGGTTGGTGTGGATGGAGTACGTATGGATACAGCTTGACATGACTGCAGCCATATTGAGTTGTAACTGCTGTATTTTTCCTGTATTTCCCAGCAAACCATAACTAGATGAAATCATTAGAGTTATTAGTGGGGCTTTATAATAGAACCCTGGCTCTAGGGATGTGCCCGACTCTTTGGTATTATCTTGAAACATTGGGAAGTTTGGTGGCACATGCCTATGATCCCAGCTACTTAGGAGGCTGAGGCAGGAGGATTTCAAGTTTGTGGCCAGCTTCTACAGTTTATCAAGATCCTGTGTCTACATTAAATAAGTGGGTCAGGGGTGTAACTCAGTGACAGAGCGCCCCTGGTTTCAATCTCCATTTCTTAAAAAAATCTGTTATTTTGTGTACATATATGAATATGTAGCAATGAATCCCACTGTTATGTATACTTATCATGCACCAATAAAATGGAAAAAAAGAGAGAGAAACCAGATAACATTATAATCAGTCACTTTGTCCTAACCCTTAAATATGCCCCATTTTCTGACTCAAATTGTGGGGCTCCAACTGGCCTTGCAGCCCAGGACCAGTTTTTTGTAAGTAAATACCTCAATAAATTACACTCAGTCCTGGATCTGTCTACCTCTCTTTATTCAGTCTCACAGCACATGGGGGCCAATCCTCCTATGCTAGGACCTAGTTGTTTGGAATAAGGGGGGGGGAGAGAGGGAAACAGACAGATAGATAGATAGATATGGGGAAGAGATAGATATGAGGTCAAAGAGATAAGGAAGTGATGAACTTGCCTTGTAGGACCTTAAGATCATGCTGATGACCTTGGCTTTTACTCCGAAGTGGGAGCCTTTGGACAGTTCTGAGCAGAGGAGGGACATAGATTTTTTTAAAATAAAAAAACAGAATCTCTTTACCTTCTATATGGGAAACATATCCAAAGGGAGGCAGAGTAGAAGCAGGAGGCCATTTAAAACGTGACTGATTCATCTGGTGAGAAATGATGATGGCATTGGGTTATCATGGTAGCAGAAAACGTGATCAGATGTGGTTGGATTCTGGATTTGATTTGAATATACAGTCAAATAGGTTTTTCTGAAGGGTAGGTAGTGTGAGAGAAAGGAAGGAATATTTCTTCTGAACATTAACTGAGAAGGGAAGGCTGTGGAAGGGTGAGTTGGTAAGGAGGAAGTAGATCAGGAGCCTGATTTAATACATCATAAATTTGAGATGTCTATTAGGCATCCTAATGGAGATCTTAAGAAAGCGGTTGGAGGGGCTGGAGCAGTGGCTCAGCAGTTGAAGTATTGCCTGGAGTGAGCGAGGACCCAGGTTCAAACCCCAGTACCACAGACACAGCTAGGTGTTGGGGAAACAAAACCCAGATAAAAAATAAATAAAATTGATTCTCTCTCTCTCTTAGAAAGAAAGAAAGAAAGAAAGAAAGAAAGAAAGCAGTTGGAGTAGATTGTGGTGACACATACCTGTAATCCCAGTTACTTGGAGGCTGAGGCAGGAGGCTCACACATTCTACGCCAGTCTCTTCAACTTAATGAGACCCTGTCTCAAAATGTAAAAGGGGGTGGGGTGTAGCTCAGTGGTATAGTGCCCCTGTGATCAATCACTAGTACCACACACGTACAAAAACAGCAAACGAGAAAGCATTTGGATGTGTAAGCTTGGTGTGGTCTGGGCTGGGGATATAAAATTGAGACTCATATGATTTAAAAACCATATGATTAGAAGAGATTACCAAGGGAACAAATGTAGACAGAAAAATATGCAAGGACTGAGTCCTGGGGCTGTCTACCGTTAAGTAGTTTCAGGTAAGTTGGAACTTTCGGAGAGTTGGAGGAATGGTCGTTGTAGTGGGGAGAAGAATCCCAGGAGATGGCAGCATGCTGGCTGCCAACAGAAGGAAACTTGGCAGGAGGAGGAAAAGACCAAAAGTGTCAAATGCTGCCTATAGGTTAAGTGACATGAGTTAAGAATTGATTTAGAAGGTTGTTGGTGACCTTGAGCAGAACACTTTTTTAGAGTGGTGGGGTGAAAATCAACTGTGGAGGAGTTCAAGAAAGAATGGGAGGAGAAGGATAGCAACAACGGAGACAACTCTTTGGAAAAGCTTTGTTGTAAAGGAAGGAAAGAAATTGTGTGGGAGTTAAAAGGAGAAGGCCAAGAAAAAATTGTAAGTGGGAAAATAACTACATGTTGTATGTAGAAGGGGAAGAGCAGAGAGCAGAAACTGATGTTGCTGGAGAGGGCAAGGATTAAGTCCAGAGCTGTGTTCCTGATTAGGCAAAGAGGGCTGGGACTGAGTACAGAGATGGAGGGCTGCTTTGGTTAGGGGCATGTGTCCTTCATCCAGAGTGGAAAGAGAAGGCATGGTATTTGGGTACAGGTGCAGGGAGGTGGGTGAACATTGTGGAAACTAGTGGGGATTCTCTGTGGATGGCCTCTGTTCTCCCAGGGAATTAGGAAGAGAGGTCAGCTGAGTGAGAATGGAGGAGGAAGGGTTGCAAGCTTGCAAAGAGAGGAGTTATAAAATAGCTATGTAGTCAAGGTGCGGTAGCACATGCTTATAATCCCAGCAATTTGGGAGGCTGAGGCAGGAGGATTGCAAGTTCAAAGCCAGTCCTAATAATTTAGTAAGGCCTTAAGCAACTTAGCAAGACCCTGTCTCTCTTAAAAAGAGGGGGTGGTGGTTGGGGGTGTGGCTCAGTGGCTAAGTGCCCCTGGGTTCAATCCCTGGTACAAAAAAAAAAAAAAAAGTTATCTAGAGCAGTAGTTCTTTAACTCCAGCATGTACCACCTGGAGGACCTGTGAAAGCCTCCCCACCCCCAAATATTCAGGAGGAGATCTGGGTTGGGTCTGAGATTTTTTTATCTCTAATAAGTCTTCAGCTGCAGCTGCAGCTGCTGGTCTGGGGATGACCCTTTGAGGACTACTAAGCTGGAGTAGGAGAGTAAATAGACTATGGAGATATAGTCTGGTCATTAGACAACATCAAGGGTCCATTTGAGGTTAGGAATCATGACTCCAAAGTGTCTGTAATCAGCATTCTTTTTCATCTTATCCACAATTACTTGCACAGGTTTGGAGTTCTATGTCTTTGAAACTTCCATTTTCTACTGACCTGTCATTGGATATGAGATAGGCTCCCCATTCTTTCCCTTTAAATATACAACAGTCTTGGGTTGGAGTGGTGTCTCAGCGGTTCAAGTGCTTGCCTGGCATGTGCGAGGACCCAGGTTCAAACCCCAGCACCACATATACAACTAAATGTCAGAGAAAGACCTGATGAAAAAATAAAGTTGATTCTCTCTTTCTCTCTCTTAAAAAAAAACACAAAACAAACAAAAAAGAAACAACAATCTTGCAGGGTGCAGTAGTGCATACCTATAATCCAGTGGCTTGGGCGGCTGAGGCAAGAGGATCACAAGTTTGAGGCCAGCCTCAGCAACTTATTGAGACCCTAAACAATCTAGGGAGACCCTGTTTCAAAAAAATAAAAGGGCTGGGAATGCAGCTCAATGGTTAAGCGCCCCTCAGTTCAATAATAAAAACCAAAAGTAAACAAACAAAAAACCTTTAAGTTAGGTTCCCACCCTCTCTTCACAGTTCTCTTGGCAGAGTCGTGGATGCTGTATTTCCCTGTCTCCCAGTCTCCTCAACATCTGTCTCTCTGACCTCAGGAAATGTCTTTTACGCAGTCGTCATCGCCAAACCCAATGGCATTCTTCAGTTATACACTCTCTTGACCTCCAGCAGTTTCCTTCTTGCAGCTCTGTCGTCCAGTAGGGTCAGTGACACGGTTGCTTTTCTGGTTTCTATTCCGACAGCTCCTCTTCATTCTCCTTTTCTTCTGGTGTTCCTTCATCCTCTTTATGTCTCAGGCAGCATATGGCACCAAGGTTGTTATATGTACATCTAGGCTGTAGATGTCTGGGGATAACTTCTGTTTCCCCTCATTCCTAGCTGACATCTTTTTTTTTCCATATATTAAAAAAGACCAGGGAGCTGGGCATGGTCGCACACACCTGTAACCCTAGCTACTTGAGAGACTGAGGCAGGAGGAACACAAGTTCAAGGCCAGCCTAGGCAACTTAGCAAGACTCTGTCTCAAAAAATAAAAAGAATTGGGAATGTAACTCAGTAGGAGAGCACTCCTGGGTTCAATACACGGTACTGAAAAAGAAAGGAAGCTTCCAACAGAGCCTGGCACGCAGGGAGCGCACACTCTCCTTGCCCTGATTTGCTGCCTATCTGTCGGCTTCTGCTTGCATGAGCTGATGATGCCTAATCTGTATTTTCAGGTAGGCCTCATTCCTGAGCCCCAGCCATAGTTATCCATCTGCATCTTGACATGCCCTTTAAGGTCCCATCAGACATTTTCCATTCAGTTTCTCCCCTTTCCTTATTCTCCATGTCCATTTAAGGTGCCACTATCTATCCCATTCTCTGGCCAGAAATCTGGTAGTTTCTCGTTTTTCTCACTCCACTAATTCTTTTCTTTCTTTGGTACTGTGGATTGAATCCAAGGGCATTTAACCACTGAGCCATATCCCCAGCCCTTTCTATTTTTATTTTGAAACAGGGTCTCACTAATTGGTTTAGGGCCTTGCTAAGTTGCTGAGGTTGGCTTTGAACTTGCAATCCTCCTCCTTCAGCCTCCCAAGTTGCTGGAATTACAAGAGTGCTCTACCATGCCCGGCTCCTATTCCTCTTTTAAGCCCCCTACTTTCTGAAGCTCCTGGTGTCTTGTCATGCTGCTACCAGCCTTAGTTGTGACTGTCACCTGCTGGCTCCAGGGCATGTGGGATCTCTCCTTCAAACCAGCTCCTGGTATTGTCTTCCTCTCAACACTCTCCCTCATCATTCTCTGTTATTTCAGCCTCCCTTTTACTCTGTGAACCTACTGACCCTCACTTTCTCACTGTGTGTCATCTACCTACCCATGAACATTTTCATGTTCTTACTCAGTCTGGACTATTAAGAGAGGTCTTCCCCACTCCTGTTCACTATTGGGGATTGAATCCAGGGACACTCTACCATTGAGCTATACCCTACCTACCCGCCCCACCCCCCGTTTTTAAATTTTGAAATAGTTGCCAAAGTTGGCTTCAAACTTGTGATCCTCCTGCCTCAGCCTTCCAAGCAGCTGGGATTGCGTGTGTGGACCACCGGTTAAGTTGTCTTGTTATACTTCTTCTTCCCCAACTTCCTCCATTCCTTTGGCCTTCCTTCCCTCTGTTGCTCTTGCCTGGAAACACCTGACCCTCACTGAGGCTGTGTTATTTACCCACCACACCTGTGCCTGCACCCACAAAGGCTAACGATCCCCGAGAAGATCACCTGATGAGGTCCACTCTACATTCATGAGGACAGACCTCAGAGGGGGCACAGCGCTGCCCAGCGTGTCTATCATGTTTTCCTGCTATGATTATTTTCCCATTGAGTTAGTTTTCTGTCTTCTTTATTTGGGACAGGAAGATTCATAGTTTTTTTTTTTTCCAGAAAGGGACAGAGAGAGAGAGAAAGAGAATCAATTTTATTTAGTCTTTCCTCTGGTTTTCATTGCTCCAACACTTCATTGCATATTTGGTGCTGGTTTGAACCTGCATCCTCACATATGCTAGGCAAGCACCGTAACCACTAAGCCACTGCTCCAGCCCCATAGTTTTTTTTTTTTTAATGCTAAATATGCAGCCACATATGAACCAATAACTGATTGGCAAACAAATATATATTGCGTGTATAAGTTCTTTTTTTTCATTATCAGTGTCTTCCGTTTCCTCCCCTCCTGCCTCTCCCTGGTCCACCTGCTCTACTCCACTGATATTCCTTCTATTATTAGTATTAAATTAGTGCTTCCAGATGCCTTGTTTTCTGGGGGAGGTTCCTGGAGATTGAAACCAGGAGTGTGCTACCACTGAGCTATATCCCCAATCCCTTTTTATGTATTTTGTTTTTTATTTTAAGACAGGGTTTCATTTAGTTGCTGAGACTGGCCTTGAACTTGTGATTCTCCTACCTAAGACTCCTGAGAAGCTGGGATTACAGGTGTTCACCATGTGCCACCATGCTTGACTGTTCTCTAGGTTTTTTTTTTTTTTTTTTTTGCAGAGCTGGGGATTGAACCCAGGACCTTGCACATGCCAGGCAAGTGCTCTACCACTGAGCTACATCCCCAGCCCCACCTCTTGATAGTTTCGTGTAGATGTCTAGTGGTATTGCAGATTTAACATATCCTGCTTTCCACTTCCATACCCCCCTAGCTTGTTCTGTCTCCACAGATGGCCTCATTACTTTCTCATGTTCAAGCAAACACCCAGGGAGCCTCCTAGATTCCTTCTCACTTCTCTTACCCCTCCCCCTAACATCCAAATCACTGCCAGTAAGCAAGTCCTCTGTTTTTGTTTTTTGTTTGTTTGTCATTTGTTTGTTTGTTTGCAGGAGGTATAGAACATTAATATATTTCTTTAAATATATTAGATTTAGATTGTTTAGAAAACTAATACATTTATAGAGACAAGTTTATTACTAGGTTTAAAATGTGATCTGTGACTTCATCTTACATTTTCTTTTTTTTTTTAGAGAGAGAGGGACAGTGAGAGAAAGAGAGAGAAAGAGAGAGAGAGTCAATTTTATTTAGTTTTTCATGTGGCTTTTGTTACTCTGACACTTCATTGTGTACATGGTGTTGGGGTTCGAACCCATGTCCTTGTGCATGCCAGGCAAGTGTCACAACCACTGAGCCACTGCTCCAGCCCCTTCATCTTACATTTTCACTTGCCAAAGCGTACTCCCAATCATTTAGCTATTTCTTCTACTATTCATTTCTATATTTAAAATTTCTTCATTTCTATTACTTGATTGTATAGTGTTAAGTATTACCTATTGACTTTTTTTAAGAGAGAGGGAATCAGCTTTATTTATTCATTCATCTGGCCTTTGTTTCTCCCATACATAGTTGTCCATGTGGTGCTGGGGTGCAAGCCTGGGTCCTCATGCATGCCAGGCAAGCGCTCCAATTGCTGAGCCACCGCTCCAGCCCCTTGACTTTCCATTATGGAAAATGTGGTATTAACTCTTTGTATGTCTGTTTCTTCCCTACTCAACTATATTCATGTAGCTTTTCCCCCCCTTCCCATATAGCTTTATCACAATTTTTGGTTGATCATTTTTTAATGCTGTCTTAATCCATTCAGGCTACTATTACAAAATACCATGAACAGCATGGCTTATAAACAATAGAGGTTTGTTTCTCATTGTTCTGGAGATTAGGAAGTCCAAGATCAAAGCATTGGCAAATTTGGTGTCTAATGAGGGCATTTTCCAGGTCATCTACAGTGACTTCTCTCTATGGTGGAAGGGGCAAGGGAGCTTGGTGGGTTTTCTGTCATAAGGGCACTAATCTGGATCATGAGGTTCTGCCTTCATAACCTAATCATTCTTAGTCTGCTGCTATAACAGGATGCTGTAGACTAGGTAATTTATAAATAATAGAAGTTTATTTGGGGTTGGAGCGGTGGCTCAGCGGTTTCGGCGCTTGCCTGGCAAGCACGAGGACCCAGGTTCAAACCCCAGCACCATGTACGCAACTAAGTGTTGGAGCAACTAAGGCCATGTGAAAAACTAAATAAAGTTGTTTCTCTCTTTCTCTGTCTCTCTCACTGTCCCTCTCTCTTTAAAAAAAAAAAAAGAAGTTTATTTGGTTCATGTTCTGGAGGCTGGGAAGTCCAAGATTGAGGGCACACACCTGGTGAGGGCCTTCTTGCTGTGACATGTCATGGTGAGAGAGAGAGAAGGAGGTATGTGTGTGAGAGCGAGAGCAAACTTGCAGTCTTAAGCCCTTCTGTGATCAGCATGAATCCACTCATGAGGATGGAGCCCTGAGGACCTAAACTGCTCCCATTAGGCCCTACCCCCAAACACTGTTGCACTGGGGATGAAGTTTCCAACACATGCTTTTGGGGGATACATTCAAACACGGGCACTTCCCAAGGGCCCCCTCTTCAAATTCTGTCACCTTGGGGGTTAGGGTTTCAACATAAGAATTTTGGAAGGATATAAACATGTAGACTGTAACAAGTGTTCGTATTAATGATTGTATAAATATTATTCACACCATGTAATGTGCTATGGTTATCAATCTTTTTTCCTCCCTATGGAGTGAATATTAGCCCTTTTGGGGAGATTTTGTTAAGAATTAATATTTTTTAAAAAATTTAAATAATAACAGATTTGTAAGAAATTACAAAAATAGTACAAGAGGTTCTGCTTGTACCTTTGAAGATCAGAGTGGAGAGGCCTTGGTATCCCTCACCTGGTTTCCCCAGTGGTAACATCTTAATTAACTGGTGTGGCAGCTAAGCTGAGAAACTGATACTGGTAAAATCCATAGACCTTACTCAGATTTCAGCAGTCCTCTCTGTTTTAGTTCTATGTGCCTCTCAAAGTTACCGTTTCCCTTGTTTTCACCGCTACAGCTTCACTCTGAGTTGTCACATTTCTTTTCGGATTACTGCCACATCCTCTTGATTTCTTGCTGGTCTCCAGTCTGTTTCCCCAGAACAGCAAGAAGGAGCTTATAATCATAAACTCTTCATCACAACCCACAAGACCCTGTGGGATCTGACTCTGTATGTACGTATGTATGTATTTATTATTCATTTATTTGACAGGATCCTGCTGTGTTGCCCAGGCTGGCCTGGAAATGTGATCCTCCTGAGCCTCCTGAGTAGCCAGGATGGCATGTGTGTTCCACCGCACCCAGCAATGTCTGTCTCTTTGGTGACATCTCAGACTGGTCCTTGCCGTCACACCTTGAATGTCCCCTGACTGCTCCCTCTGCCTCATACCTCCTGCTGCTCTCCCAGTGGTTGGCTTTTTCTCATTTTTCAGGTCTAGCTCAAGGTCACCACCTCAGGCTTCCCCTGATTATCCTACCTAAAGTGTCATCCATTCTTTATTGCCTTCTATACATATAAATGGTCCCAATCATAATTGTTGGATTTATTCATTTATTTTCTTGCTTAATGTCTATCTCCTCTTCTAGAGTATAAAATTTCCCTCACCCCTGCCTTTTTTTTGAGGTGCTGGGGGTGGAACCCAGGACCTTGTGCATGCTAGGAAAGGACTCTACTACCGAGCCACAACCCCAGCTCTTTAAAAAAGATTTTTATTTTGAGACAGGGTCTCACTAAGTTTTCCAAGCTGGCCTTGAACCCAAGATCATTCTGCCTCAGCCTCCCAAGAAGCTGGGGTTGCAGGGGTGCACCCCCTGTACTCATCTAGAAAATAAGTTTTATGTATTAGTCAGCTTTTCAACATTGTGGTAAAATGAGGTACCAAAATAGCAAACAGCTTACAAGTGTGGGGTGTTGTTTTGGTTCATGGTTTCAGAGGTTTTAATCTATGGTCAGCTGATTGTTCTGTTAATTTTAAGGCCTGTGGTAAGGCAGCACATCATGGCAGGAACATGTGGCACCATGTCATCTCATGGTGTATCCAGGAAGCAAAGAGAGAGAGACAAGAAAGGGACCAGAGTTCCACTATCCTCTTCAAGGACATTCTCCCTACGAACTAACTTCCTTCTATTAGGCCCCACCTCCTAAAGGTCTCACTACCTCCCAGTAGTGCACCACAGACTGGACCAAGCCTATAACACATGGGCCTTTGGGGGACACTTATCCAAAACATAGCACAGGGGCAGGAACTTGTCTGCACCACTCACTGCTCTAGTCTTATTACTAAGTTTTGCAGGATATTGAAGAAATAAAATAAAAATTTGTTCTTTGCAATCTGCTTGTAAAATAATAGAGCCTACTTTTTGTGGTAACTACTGTTTATGGCTCCTCCTCTGGGAACTTTTAAGTCCTAACAAATGATCCCTATGTATGCCCTTTGCTAAGGCAATACTCTACACTCAATGAAATTCACCCATTTTAAATATCAGTCTGATGAGTTTTGACAAATGTATGCTGTCATGTAACCCCACTTTCTCTCCCTGAGCTGCTGCTTTTGTTTTAAACAATTTATATTTAGGTTTTCATGTGGCCTCGTTGCTCCGACACTTTATTGTGTACGTGGTGCTGGGGTTTGAACTTGCGTCCTCGCACGTGCTGGGCAAGCGCCGTAACCGCCTGGCCACTGCGCTAGCCCCTAGCTGCTGCTTTTTAATTGTGGTAAAATACACTTAACAAAAAATTTATGCTCTCTTTAGTACTTCACTTAAGTGGTATTAAGTATGCTCACATTATTGTATTACAATCACCAATCATCACACTGTATCCACAGAATTATTTTCTTGCAAAACTAAAACACTATAGCCCAAACCTAACGACTCCCCATTCCCTTTTCATGGGTTCCCAACCCATGGCAACCATCATTCTGCATTTTGTCTCCAGGAAGCTGCCATTGGGCTTCTTTTCTTTTAAATAAAAATTTGCCATCTTACCCCTTTTTAAGTGTACAAATAGTTAGCTTTTTTCCGGCTCCAATACTGGGATCAAACATAGGGCCTCGTGCATGCTAGGCGAGCATTCTACCACTGAGCTAAAGTGTACAGTTTAGTGGTGTTAAGTAGTGATATCTTTTTTTTTTTTTTAAGAGAGGGAGAGAGAGAGAGAGAGAGAGAGAGAATCAGTTTTATTTAGTTTTTCATTTGGTTTTTGTTGCTCCTACACTTAGTTGTGTATGTAGTGCTGGGGTTTGAACCTGGGTTCTCATGCATGCCAGGCAAGTTCTGTAACTGCTGAGCCACTGCTCCAGCCCAGTAGAGACTTCTAGTTTTAGGTTTAGCTGTGCAAGAGAAAAACCTCAAATAATAGTAGTTGAAAGAAGATGGTCCATGGCTGCTCCAGCAACTCCATTATCACCAAGGAACCAGCTCCTGTCTTGCGATTCACCATTTGTAACACATAACTTGCCATCTCATAGTTCAGGATGGCTGCTCCAGTTCTAGCCAGGAGCTCCACATTCTAGCTGGCATTAATGTGAAAGGGGGAGAAAGGCATATTTTCTCTCTTTTCACTTCATAGAAATTACACTTGTTTTTTTCTTATGTCCCTTTGAACAGAACCTGGCCAATACAGGCACATCCCTCTGCAAGGAAGCTGGAGATGTGGTTTTCATTCTGGGTTCATTTTCTAGTTTTTTATTTTAATTTTAATTTATTAAGAAATTTAGTTATTATACAATAAAAATGCATCCATAGTAACAATATGATATGTATATATTCTTAAATTAGATTTATACCTAGAGCCCACCCTATTCTCCTACCATTACCCCTCCCCCCTCCTTCCTGATACATCTCTATGAATGCCCTAGGTTATATATTACTATGCCTTTGCTGGGTCTAATACATGAGGTTGACCACTTTTCACACAGGCCTGCTCTAGCTCCAGCCTCCACAAATGAGTGAAGACATTCAACCCTTGACACTCTGGGTTAGGCTAACTTCGCTCAACATGATTTCTCCATCGCCATCCATTTACCTTCAAAGGCTGCAGTATTGTTGGTTTTAATTGCTGAGCAGAACTCCATGTGTATATACATATACACACACACGCACCCCTCAGTTTTTGGATCCATTCATCCAGTGAGGGGGATCTGGGTTGGTTCCATAAATTAGCTATTGTAAATTAAGCTGCTATGAATATGGATATTGCTGTGTCGCTATAATGTGCTCATTCCAACTCCCCTGGAAAAATACCCATGAGAGGGATAGCCAGATCATATGGTGAGTTCATCCCTAATTTTTTGAGGATTCTCCACACTGCTTTCCACAGGGGCTGTACTAGTCTGCAGTTCCACCAACAGTATGCTAGTGTTCCTATCTCTCTGAAACCCCTCCAGCATCTATTATTGTTTATTTTCTTCATTTTTGCCAATCTGACTGGCGGGAGGTGAAATCTTAAAGTAGTTTTCATTTGCATTTATCTGATTACTAGTGATTTAGCGCACTTTCTCATGTATTCCTTGGCTTGCTCAATGTCCTCTGTTGAGAAGTTTCTATTTAGCTCTTTGGCCCATTTATTGATTGGGTTGTTAGTGTTTTTGAGGGTGAGATATTTGAGGATTTTGTAAATTCCTGATATTAGTCCTCTGTCAGAAGAATCACAGGCAACATGATTAGAATTTTAAAAATGTCTAGTTTTTTTTTTAAGAAAGAGAGAGAGAGAGAGAGAGAGAGAGAATCAATTTTATTTATTTTTTCATCTGGCTTTTGTTTCTTCTGCACTTAGTTGTGTATGTGGTGCTGGAGTTTAAACCCTGGTCCTCATGAATGCCAGGCAAGTGCTCCAATTACTGAGCCACTGCTCTAGCCCCATAATTCCCGTTTTAATTTGTAGGTCCTACTGCTGACAGAGAAGAGAGGGTATGAGGGGACCCCCCCCCCCATGGTTTTTACCACATCTTCCCTGCCTCATGGCACTGGCCACTGCACTGAAGCCAGTTCCTTGCTCCTTTGGACTCCATCAGCCAGGAGCTGACTTTTATCCCGGAGCACAGAGCCAGGTGCATTTTGAGTTGCACAAATAAATGATTCCAGCCTAACCATCTTATTTTAAGAATTATTGAGGAGCTGGAACACTGGCTCGGTGGTTAAAGCACTTGCCTGGCATGCATGAGGACCTGGGTTTGAACCCCAGCACCCCATACGCAACTAAATATTAGAGAAAAGAAGACCAGATAAAAGGAAGTCCTAAAGAGAGTGACTAGGATCATCTGGTCCAAGTTCCACTGAATTTAGGAAACTGCCTCACTGTGAACTGGTGGGTGGCTTCCACCAGACCACGCCCACTGCCAGGCACTCCTGCCCTCACTGCTGGTCAGCTCCAGCCATCTTGGCCCTTCCCAGAGCCACATGTGGCCTCTATGGAATTTGCTGTTGGTCCCATGCTGCCTCCATACCCTGAATCCACTTGCATATCTCCTCATGCCCCCAGGCCTGCTCATTATAGGAGGGGAACCTCCCACCATACAAGCTGTGTTTCCACTTGAAGGGTGGAGGTCATTCAGGGCCTGATAGTCTCCCAGGCCGAGAACCTGGGCAGGAAATTTGTCCCTCCTTTTTCCTGAAGCCCTCCTAGATTGAACAGAAGAGAGTCAACAGTCCTTACACCTTGCCAGGATTCTCAAGGAATCCAGACCCAGTGTTTTCTCACCTGTAAAAGAGGAAATGATTTAACTTGGGATTTACTGCTTTCATGTGTAAAGATACATATGTCCTCCCCAGCATGAAGACTGAACTTCAGGAGATGGATGTCATGCCAAGGAGGCAGGAGGATGCGTGCCATAGGTCCCCTGATGGTGTGCACATTTCTTGGTTGGCCAGTGAAAGTTCTCTTGTCTCATGAAGATCCCCTGCCCTTCCCAAGGGAGTTGCTGGAAATCGGGGAGAGCCTACCCTGGCACCCTGTGCAGCTGTTGCTGTCAGTGAATTGTCCAGTCCAGAGCTCGGGGATACAGAGGAGCTTCTGATGCTCTTAAGCAAGAATTCCAGGCCATAAGGTTGAAGGGCCAGTTGGGAAAGAGGTGAGGAACAGCAAAGAGGTGGATGGGGACAATGTCTGGGACAAGTGTATAACCCTTTATAAATATCCACGTCACCATGGATATCTGGAAGCCTCCAAAAGACCTGCTGGCTTCACCAGAGAGGCCTGCCACTGAAAACCTGTGCACCCTCCTTCCTCCCACATGCCCTGGCCCATGGCCTGGTCTTTCTGGATCTGTTTGTATTGTGAGACCTGATGATCTCTTCCCTCTTCTCCATTCTTGCCTTCCCATAGTCCGTGGTCCTCTTCTGTCCTCTGGCCTCCTTAGGCTAACCCCATCAACTCCAGGTCTCAGGGTCTGCTCCCCTGAAATGACTGCAGTGGGAGAGCTCATCTCTGGGGCACATGTCTAAGAGTGTAGCTGTCGGGGAGACAGTGTCAGGTGTGACAAAAGAAATACAGGAGGCATCATGCAGGTGCCAGGGTTGCCAACGGGTCTCTCAGCTGAGGCTTCACACCTGACCTCCCAGTTTCTTCCAGAAAGATCTTTGAGCTTGGCTTCTCACTGCCCTGAGGTTGGACTCCTCTCTCCTTTGTGTCTGAAGTCCATTGCTCCATGCAGCCTCTTCTCACTGAGACTTTTTTCCTTGCCACAGGAGTGCTGAGGCTCCAGGAGTGCTGAGCAATAATCAGGGTCACAAGGGTGACTCCCCAACAGAGCTCAGGGCTGGCTGCACTGATGGATTGGCCTCATGGTCTGTGATGGGAAGTTTCTTCTGCCTTCTTTTAGACATGGTCACAGAGGGACCAATGCAAGGCAGAGGTATGGGCAGGAGGTAGCGGAAGAGTGGGAGCAAGTGGCATTAATTTAGATGTGGTCCTTTAAGAAAAATGCTCAGAAAGAACCATCCTATCCAGTGCTAAATACCAAATGAGTCAGCCTCTTCCCCCACATTCCCTGGCAGAGTGGGCGGGCTGGTTCGGCTGCCTCGCTAACTCACAGCAATGGAGTCCATAGCTACGCTGTGGTCCTGACCAAGCCCCAGTTCCAGATGACCCCGATACCTGTTCACATTTTGCTCGTTACTTTCAGGAGAGGGAGACAGGGGTGAGACCTGTGTTCCCTCTCCACTTCTGAGGGGATAGCACATGTCTCCCACCTTTTCTTTTGCTATTGCTTTTGATTCAAGGATTCATGCCTGCCCTGTCACCTTGAGGGCCTCTGGACATCTCGCACCAAACCTCCCTCCAGTGCTTGCCCTCTCAGTGGTAGATGGGCCTTGAGGGGGCATTTCTGAAGAACAACCAGAGCCGGGAAGAAAAAGCAGACGGCACACCTCAGCACTTGCTCTCGCAAAGCCGCTTGCGGAGCCAGGGTTGCGTGGCTTGGCCCACACATTGGCAGGTGGGTCCCTTGTTGCAGCCGGGTGAGTCAGCAAATAGGGAGCTTTCATTTATTTGAGCAGATGTGTCATATTAGAGTTATTCTGAAAAGAAGCCCCGCATGCAGTGGCAGGTCCCTGAGGGTGGGGGTGCAGAAAGTGGGAGGGGAGAAGATAAGGACAGAGGAAGGGCTTGCGCCCCCCAGGGTCTCCTCAGATCTCCAGCCCACGGAGACACTCAGCTAAGGGCAGAGGCAGCCTAGGGACCGCACAAGCAGAGATGGACACAAGGGCAGACTCCAGAGGCTTGGCTTTATTGTGCAGTTTGCTTTTTCCTCAATGAGATGCCATTAAGCTGTGGTGGCACTATACATGGTCACAGGACAGGCAGAGCTGCCGGGTGGGGAGCTGGGTGTTGGGAAAAACCATCTCCCGAGGAGTGTGCCACTCCAGGGTCTCACTCCATGGCCTGCCTTGGGCCCCCCAAGGTCCCTGAGGAGGCAAGCCTGTAGGGCAGGGGCTGTCTGGGGGCTTAGGGCCCATGGGAGAGAGCCTCCCTTAGGAACTTGGGCCAAACTCCATGCAGTTCCACGACTCTCTCCCTCCTCCCAACTTAGAGCCTCCAGGTAAGTGATCTGGAAGCTCTTGGGAGCTTGGGACAGCCCAGGAGGGGGCTTGTCCTTCTCTGGCACCCTCACAGCTGTTGGCTGCAGGAGTAGGGGCAGCAGCCTCACCTTTTCAGCTTCCTTCACTGTGGAAGGGTGATGGGCCCCACCTTCTACCCACCTCCATCCCTCCACTGAGTGCTGCTGCTCCCCAGCTGACTCTGCATCTCCACTGGATCAGGCCTCTGGCCCAGTGTCCCTAGGGGACTTCTGCAGTGGCAAGAGGGTGGCTTTGTTTTGCTGTGGCTGAGAATGTTCCTGGAGATGCTCGGTTCTCACCCTCACATTGTGGGATACATATGCTGGGTAGTGCCCTCACACCTGAGGTCTTGAGGTGCCAGGTGCCATGACAGAGCATGTCTGGGCCAGGCTCACAGTACTCCACCTCCCCTTGTCCAGGTCTCTCCCAGGCCTGTGGTTCTGGTGGGTGTGGATCGACCCCCCAGAGACTGCTACCCTCTACCCACCACATGCCCTCACTCTCCATCAGGTCTCCTACCCTGGCTTCCCTTGTCACAAACTCCCAAAGAAAATGAAGGATAAACCCTAAATAAACCAGACAGAAGCAGCTCTGGAACAGAGAGTACAAAAAGACAGCCAGTGGCGTGCGGAGAGGGTGAAGTGGCAGTGGCTAGGTGTGTAGGTGATGGCATGCAGCACTGGGATTCCTTATAAGGGGTGGGGTCCCTGTTTCTCCCCAAGGTGTGTGAGGGACTGAGGGGAGGGGGTCAACCAACTCAGAGAAGCAGAATCTTCTCTGCACTGGGCCTTGAGGCTTCCTGTCTCCTCAGTGGGCCCAACCAGTCACAGGGAAACGAAATCCGTGGCCTGGAGGAGGGAGAGTGACAGCAGGAGCAGCAGCAGCCATGAGGTATTCTGAGCCAGCAGGCTTATGCCCTCACACTTGACCAGCTTGTCTGTGAAGAGAGAATGGGATAGGGGAGGGACCAGGACTCAGGCAGGCAAAGACCAAAGCAAGGGTATGTTCCCTTCCGGGGACTGGTGCCATGATGTCTTAACTGGACCAAGCTAGTCTAAAATATAATCCACCAGCTTTCCCATTTGCAGATTTCTGAGCACTTTGAACATCTATGAAAATCTTGGTATCATCACAAGAAAACTGGGTGAGGGAGGTAATGTCATCCTTGCTCTCCAGGTAGGGAAAAAGGTTGGGAACGCCAAAGGTACGAAGTTGCAAAAGAAGCACCTACTACCCTGCTCTGCTGTCTGACTGGCTCTTCCCCCACCCCACCTCGCCCACATTCACGCTGCAGGCAGTGGCTCCCCAGGGGACCATGCAGCAGTTGGGAGAGGGTAAGGGGGCTATGGGGCTCCTTTCCTTTTCAGTCTAGCCAAGGGTACTAACTGCTGTTCTCACTAGTCTGGCTCTCCTGGCCCACTGGGCATTGTTGGGGGACTTGTCTCACCTCTGAGCACAGAGACGTTCTGGTGGGAGACAGTGGGAGGCTGGCCGGAGAGGCGGAGTTCGCACGTGTAGGTCCCCTCATCCTTGTTGGTGAAGTCAGCTAAGTAGAGGACCTTGATGTTGTACTTGCTGGTGAAGTTGGTCCGGGAGCGGTACGAGTGCTCAGGCACCCCCACGGTGCCATAGAGCACGTGCTTCTTTTTCTCACGGGTCAGGCTAAACTCATACTGGATGGGCAAGCTGGTGGCGTTCTCATGGCGGCAGTCCAGACGAAGGCTCTGGTTCACCAGGCAGGCCGTTAGGCTGGTCACCTTCTGCCCTCGAGACACCTGCAAGACTGGCACCAGAAATGCCCCCTTCAAATTGGGGGAGAGCTGACGGATCAGGGGGCCTCCCACCCACATCAAGAGTAGACACTGGCCAGGCTAAGGAGAACATGGGGTTTTCTCTCTGAGTGCCTTTTTTCCCAAACCAGGGGTCCCAGAGTGACAGACCACCCTGCCAGACCCCAGACTCCCTCACTAATCTGTGTGAGCCGGTCTTGTCTGTGTGTTTCAAGACAGGAGATCTTAGGGAGCTGATGAGGGTCTTAGTCCCCATTGGAGATTCCAATTCACTAGTATGGGCAGGGCTCAATAAATGTTTCTAAAGACCCCTTGGGTAGTCAGAAGGTCACTAGGTTGAGTGACTGGCTTGGGGATGAAAAAGAGCCCTCTCTTCTTAGTCACCTGCACATCCTGAGGTGTCAAGAAAGAAGTTAGCTTCTCTGAAGGATAGGAAGCCAGGATACCTACAATGCCAGCCCTGCCCCTTGCCCAGTACCTGCCAGTAGGAGAGCAATGCCGATGGCCGGGTTCATGGTGCCAAGAGCTCAGTCCCGGATCTGGGGTGGGAACAGATGGGAATCAGCCAAGAGATGGGACAGGTATGCCCACGCTTGCTGCCAGGGTGTGGGCCCTGGGCAAAATGGTGGATATCTAAGCCCCTCCCTCATCCCTCCTTCTCTCCCCATTTCTCTCTGAAGGTGGCACTGCCACAGTCTCCCCCTCAGGGACAGCGAGGGAGGAGGGAAAATACACCCTTGAACAGTGTGTCAGTGGTTGTTCATCCAGCACTTCCTACTGGATGACTTGAACTGACTTTATTATTACTATTATTTTTAAAGAGAGAGAGGGACAGTGAGAGAGAATGAGAGAATCACTTTTATTTAGTTTTTCATGGCTTTCATTGCTCTGACACTTTGTTGTGTACATGGTGCTGAGGTTCGAATGCGTGTCTTTGTGCATGCCAGGCAAGTACCATAATTGCCAAGACACCACCTCAGCCCCCTAACTTTGTTATTGACTTAATTTTGTGGTACTGGAGATTTACCCTGGAGGGCACTCTACCACTGAGATATTCCTCCAACCCTTTTTAAATTTTCATTTTGAGACAGGATTCTATTAAATTGCTAGGGGCTAGCCTCAAACTTGCAATCTCAAACTAGCGATCCTTTTGCCTTAGTGTACAGAGTCGCTGGGATTGTACAGGCATGGGCTACCACAAATGTCTTGATGACTTTATCTTTACTACTCTCTCTTCAGAACTGTAAGACCTATGAGGGCAGGACTCCCTAATTTTTTTAAAGTTGAATTTGATAAAATATATATAGCATTTACTATCTTAACCGTTTTTTGGGGGATGGCATACTGTGGATTGAAATCACAATCCACATAAAGATGGGCTCTTTACCAGGGAACTACTTCCCCATAGTGCTTAGGATTGAACTCAGGGCCTCAAGCATGGTAGGCATGCACTCTATTACTGAGCTACATCTGTAGTCCTCTTAGCCATTTTTAAAAAGGGTACAATGTAGTAAAGTACATTTGCTTTGCTGTGTAATCAATTTCCAGAACACTCTTTTATCTTTCAAAATAAAAACTCTAATGAGCAATTGAACAAAAATTCCTCATCCAGGGACTTCTTTTTTCTTGTTAAAAAATTTACCAATACCTAGAACATTTCCTGGTATATTAACGGATATTCAAAAATATTTATTGAGTGAATGAATGAATGAATGAAGCTCTCTGAGCCTTAGATACCCATAGGGTTGTGATGGGGGTTAGGAAAAATGACAGACATTTGGCAGTTTGACTACTCCATAGTGCGAGATCCTGAAAGGTTAATGGGTAGGGATGATGTCAGGTGTGTCTGATGAAGATGCTCCCAGATAAGGCTTCTACTGGGCGCTCAGTTAAGGTGTTCCCGGATGTATGTAACGGAAAGCGACAGTGCTCTCTGCACAGGAGCCAAAAATGCATCCAAGTATTAAGCTTTCTGGAATTTCAGGAGCTGCAGTTTTCCAGTCTGGCTTCAATAGGTCCCTGCCTTTTAAAGTTAAAAAAAAATTTTTTTTTCCAGCCAAAGTGGACCAACATCTTGGTGAGGTTACAAGCAATGGGTAGTCTAGTTTCCGCAGCAGGGCTAGCCAGGGAGTGGCCCCAGGAGGGGTGTGAGTCGAGAGAGCGCGCGGTCTGGCGTTGGTTCCCTGCGCCCCAGTGCTCAGGACGCGCTACTAGCTGAGTCCGGGACACCAGCGCTCAGCCCCTGGCGCGGGTGAGGCTAGGGTGCCGCGGTTGTGCGGCTACAGTGAATGCCCGCCCTCTCCTTCCCGGGTGCGGCTGCCGCCCGGAGCCAGATCCCGGGGCTCTGCTGCGGAGTAGACTGTGCTGGCACAGGTCTTTTATTTGAGGATACTGGGTTACAAGGAGGGGTGCGGGCTGGGGATCTAGAAGAGGAAGCGGGGAGCGGCTGCCAGAGCAAGAAAGAAAAAAAAAAAAGGGGGGGGGTTTGGGGCTGGGGCTGGGGCCTGTAAAGCTGAAGGGAGGGAGAGGGAGTGGTCGAAGAGGAGCAGTCTATTATTTTCTCTGCCAGGTGTCCCCGCAGCCCCGACCCAGGGAAGCTGCGCCCTGCTTCTCTCTCCAGCCTCCGCTCGACGAGCCCCACCCTTACTTCGTTTCTATATTCCTATCCTCTCCTTTTCCAATTGAGGTCCCCCTTCCCCCTCTCTCATCCTTTTCAGTTCTCCCCTCCCCCTTCTGCCCGCCTTCCACCCAGTCCCCGCCCGCGGCACTGCGGTTTCCCTACCTCTGGTGCCCCGCACCCAGCCCGCCGCGAGGTCATCAGGCAGAGATTTCTATAGCTTGCCACCACCCCCCGTTTTCGCCCCGCTCCCACCTTTGCGAGCTGGGCTTGGAGAGGTCGGGTGGAGAGCAGAGCCAAAGGCTGTCCTTAGTGTCCTTCCTCTTGGTTCTCCCGCGCCCCAGCCCCAGAAGACTGTCAGCGGGCGAAAGCTCGGGAGCGCCTTCCGCAAAAGGAGGGCTGCGGCTTGGCTGCCACCCTGCAGCGCGTCCCGTTCCCGCCCTGGCCTGGGAAGCAGCTCCCTCCCACAGCTCGCGCGGGCCCTTCCGCAGCGCGCTCGGATGTTTTCCGAAGCTTTGGGTTGGGCTGGCTTGCACCGGCACCTGGCGGCTCTCCCTGCGACCCGGGTCCCCCAGGCTCCAGCTCTCACCTGGGCTCTGGTGCTCCGCTGCTGCAGCCTCCTCCGGATGCGCCGCCGCCTCCAGTTGCTGCACCCTGCAAGGAGCCCGCAGTTTTCACCAGGGGTGGGAGAAAGGGGGAGCAGGGAGGGCCCCAGGGCTCAGCCAATCAGAGGCTGAGAGGAAAAGATGGAAGGGGTGGGCGGAGAAGGGGAGGAGGAGGCGGTTGAGTCTTGGTGTGGGAAGGTGGCCTGCTGCCGCAGAAGGGGGACCTCAGCCCTGTGACTGGTCGACTTTGCCAGGGATGAGAGGGTTTTGGATGCTGAAATCAGGGTGGGGCAGCCCAAAGAACATTAGCCTCCCCGAACCCCTGCAATGATTGCTCTCCTTTTAAAGCTGTAACCCCTTCTTCTGACCGACTCTTGGAGAATCCGTGGAAAACCCAAAAGGTAAGGAGTGTAAGAGGGAAGCCGACCACACTTCCTCCTTTACCTCTAGGCTGGAGCCTTCTTTATCCCTGAATATCCCAGTCTGTCCAAGGAAGCTGGTTGGAGCAGCCCTTTGAAAGCAAGGCAGGGGTTGCTCGCACCTGGCCCTTCCCGAGTTCCCCGTCCTGTCCTACCTGCTCCAGTACTCCAGAGTAGCCTAGCCCTTCAGTGGAGCCTGCCCGTGCTCTCTGCTGTTGAGTACTTCTTTCTCCCTCAGCTCCCCACCCAAAGTGCTGGAAGATTCTTCTCACTTATGGGAGTACTGTGTGGTTTCCCAAGTAGTATTGCCTTTTACCAATGGGGTACATTACATCCATGGTCACGTTACCCCACAACAACCTGCCGGGTTCCTCACATTCCACCTCCCATCCCACTTCCGGCTGGAACCTAAACCCTCATGCTGAGCCACTCTACTCTTCTGCAGGCAGTCCAGTGGGAGAGGGAAGAGCGGAACTCTGGGAAGGGGTGGAGACTATGAAAAGTCTAGAAAAAGAATAGGCTGAGACCCAGCTTCTGATTCTTGGAGTACCTCTTCAATAATTTTTTCCTCCTGTACTGGAGATTGAACTCAGAGGTACTTTACCACTGAGGTGCATCCACAGCAGGGTCTCACTAAGTTGCCCAGGCTGGCCTCCAAGTTGCAATCCTCCTGCCTTGGCCTCTAGAGTAGCAGAATTATAGGTGTGAGGCCACATGCTGGGCTCCTCCATCAATTCGTGGCCATGAGTCCCTTTTTTTAACAACTGGTCCCCATGACTTGCCTCACCCACCACAAGTATGGTGACACTTTTTTTTTTTTTTTTTAACAACGGTTTGTTTGATTGATTTGATTCTTCTGGCCTCTTTGTGATTTCCAGCCAGGATATACTGTGGGCTGACCCTGCCTTCCAGCCAACACCTACCCATTCTCCCATCCCTGGGATCTTTGCTGCAGTTCCCAATGCTGTAATGGCACTGTTGGACTCTTATCCCTGGACACACAAGTGGGAGTTTCATTTTCCTCTCCCTCCCTTGGAGAGCTAAGTGGTCTTCCAGCACATAAAGTGATGAATTACTGAAACTAGAATGAGTCTTGCAGATAGACCAGTCCAAAAGGGTGATTTCACGTTGGTGAAAGGTCTTCGGGCACTCTGTGAAGATTGCAGCCGTCCCCACCCAGCTAGGACCTGCTTACTGTTCTCAGTTGGCACTTTCCCCAAGCTCCGCAGGGTCTAGGACTATGAATTTTTAAGGCCCTGGATGTCCTGGTCTCTGGCTGCTGACCTCTGCTACCTCATCTTTCCTGTTCATCTTCCTGCTGCATTCCAGATGAGCTGGGCTCCTCTCTGTCTCTCCATGACAGGGTGTTTCCTTCTGCTCAGCAGCTGTCTGATTCTTAGTTCAGGGGCTTTTCCTTTCGGAACACAATTGTTTTAGCTTGGGACTTAACTCTTCTCTTGCTTGTTGCTCATGCATGTGCATGCACACACCACAGCTGGGAGCTAGAGATGGTCCTCTCTTGATTGGTAGAACATGGGGATACCCAAAGGTCCCTTAATGATAGAAGGTATCAGGGCTCTGGCTGGCCAAAGCCCTGGGTGCTCCATTTCCCATTCTGCTGCCCTGTCTGAGTGTTGCTGGGTGGAAGGCTTTGCTGTGCTACTTTGATAAGGTTAGGAGAACCTGGCCTACTTTCTGGGTCCCCAGGCACTTTGCCTTCGGGAAGGGGAGCGGGGAGCAGTAATTGTGTGTCTGCTAGAACAAGGTCTCCAGTTGGATGGAGTGAAAGGCACAAGTGAGACAATCTGGGATCTGGGGGGAAACCCAGGGTAATGAAGGAGGGAAGATTTAAAAACTACTACTTACTTATTGGATAGGGTAAGCATGCTGAAAGCAGGAGGGAATCCAGCCAAAGCAAGAGTTCTTGGTAGACTATGGGCTTCCCTGCTCTTTCCCTTCTCCTACCATGTCCTGCTGCCCCAGCTAAGTTTCTTAAGGGCAACCAAAGGATAACCAGCTATTCAGTCTTTCTGTTCACTGGTTTTATCAGAATGCCCTTGAAAATCACAGAGGTGGTGGAGTCACCCCCATTATTTTACATCTGGGACCTGAGGTTCAAGAAGGGAAATGATTTGTCAGAGGTCAGACACACACTTTGGGGAACAACCAGGCCTGTGGCTCTTCTCTCCTGACTCCATGCACACTGCTCTCCAATGCTCCCAGCGTGGTCCCTAGACCTTTTCTAGACTGATTTCACTGGTTCAGCATAACAATCTGGGGCACTCTGGGCGTAGCTGTCAAGTTGTCACCCTTGTTTGGATCTCCTCCTCTTTACCCTGTTGACTGGAGAAAGGTCATCTCCCCTAGGATTATGGGGATGGCTGAATACATGACATCACACTGGGAAGGTGAGATCAGTAGCTGGTTATTGGTCACATATTGGTCACAGTCCAGAGAAGGACATCAGACTCCATGAATTATCACACAGGACTTGCACTCAGAAGTGGGACTTTCAGGAGGCAGGCTTTGTAGGATCAAAAGTTTGGGATGCCCCCATTTCCTGCTGGAGGGTGTGATTAGCAGTTTGAATAATTCCGAGGGCAGGTAGAAAAATGAAGCCTACTATTCAAGGATAAGCAGGAAGGTACCTGGTATGAAGAGGATTGTTAGACCAGAGATCTTATCAGCAGGGGGGGAGGGGAATCTGATTTTATCAGATGTCAAAACATTTAAGGCCCTCCTAATTTTATCAGATGTCAAGGAATCACAGAATACTGAGCCCTAATTTTGGGTTAATAGCACACACCTGCCCTTTCTTTCTTTCTTTTTTGATATCAGGGATTGAATGAGGGATACTTAACTATTGAGCCTAATCCCTAGCTCTTTGTATTTTTGAGACAGGGTTTTGCTAAGTGGCTGAGGCTGGCTTTGAACTTGTGATCCTCCTGCCTCAGCCTCCTGAGCTGCTGGGATTACAAGCATGTACCACCACACTTGGCCACACCTGCTTTTTCTTTTTCTCTTTCTTTCTTTCAAAGATAGAAGGACAATGAGTGTGTGTGTGAGAGAGAAGGAGAATCAGTTTTTATTGAGTTTTTCACATGGCTTTCCTTGCTCTGACACTTAGTTTTTACGTGGGTGCTGGGATTTGAACCTGTGTACTCGCGCATGCCAGGCAAGTGCAGTAACCGCAGAGCCAGCGCCCCAGCCCCACACCTGCTTTTTCTGTGCATTCATTCTAAGGTTGTATCTTTCCACGTTTCTAAAGTGGCTGTGGTAGATGGTATGATTTATTTGTGTTTTTAATGTCTTTTCTTGGAGGGGAGGAAAAGAAAGAAAACTAGCCATTTTAAATTGATACTCAAACTTCTCTAGAAATACAGTCAATGAAATTAAAACCTCTTGGAATTGCTGGTCTCCACTCTGCGGCCACCTAATTCTAGATGAGGTCAGTTCCCCAAAGAACTGGTTTTTAGTTTTGAGAATAAAGCAAATAAAAAGATTATTTCTTAGAATGCAGGGAGAGGTTGAGAGGAAAATACACCAATAGAGATATAACTTCAACATTTATTATTTAAAAATTTTATTCACGGATGTTCACTTTGTCAAATAATAAAAAGACATTATTGGCACCAACAGTGTTGCAGGTACAGGGTTTGATCCTAGGAATATAAAAGTCAAAAGAACACAATCTGCCTTTAAAGACTTGTTCCAAAGTGAGAGACAGACATGTATAGATAGATTATATAGAGAGCAATAGGGTAAGCCCAGGGAAGAGATGTGGAAACGGTACTGTGGGAGTCCAATGAAAGGACAACTGGGGGCCCTAGACTGTCAGAGAGGGCTTCTTGGAGATGAGGCATGAACTGAATCTTCGAAGATGAATGGGAGTGGCCCGGTATGGCAGCTTGCTACGTCATGGCCCCCAGTGTCCACCCCTTCATGTGACCCCCTTCCACATGACTCTGGGTGTGGTTATGGGTCCTGCTTTGGCCAATGGACCTTCAGCAAATGTGACACAAGGGGAAGCCTAAGAAGTGCTTGTATGTTGGGACTTGTCTTGGAATTCATAGCTGTGTGAGGAAGTCTGAGCTAGCCACGTTGACAACTGAGGTGTCCCAGTTTACATCAGCCACCGTTTGGGATCATCCAGGTCCTACTTGACTTGCCATACGGTCACAGAAGCATGTGTGATTCCAACTGATGCCACACAGAACTGAAATGAACCCCCCAGATCAACCTGTTTGGGTTCTAACACCTAGACAAATTCTTTGACATTCCTTCATCGTGGGTGGAGTGTGTGTCCCCCTCTTCTTGAATCTTGGTGGCTGTGACTGCTTCAGCCAATGGAACATGGCAGACGTCAGCATATAGGTCTTAAAAGGTCATATTGCTTTGGCCTTGTTTGCTGGAGTGCTTTTTCCTGGAGCCAGCATGGAAAATGTCCCACTATGTTGCAGTCACCAGTCATGGCTCTGAACTGTTTCCAAGTAAGAAAACAGCTTTTGGCTGCTGGGACAAGGGCAACTTGTTATGTGGTGATGGAACAGTTGGCAAAAAACCAAAACAAACAAACAAACAAATCAGCAACAACAACAAAAAACATTGCCTGTGGTTGCTTAGATGATAGAGAATACGCCTGCTATGGTTTGAGTGAGTCACCCCAAAAGTTCATGTGCCAGATGCTTCGTTCCCATCATAACACTGTGTAAGGGTGGTGGGATCTTTAAGAGGTAGGGCCTAGTGGGAGGTAAGTAGGTCACAGGGTCTGCCTGGAGGGAGTGGGTCAGGTTTCTTGGGACTGGGTTCCTCTCTTACCATGTGATCTCTCTCCAGTGCACGTTTGTCATGTGATGCCGTCTACCACATCGTGATACAGCCACAAGATCCCCAGATGCTGACCAGAGTGGGTCATTGATCTTGTATTTGCAAGCCTCCAAACACTGTAAGCTAAATAAATTTGTTTTCTTTAAGAACTGCACAGCCTCTTGGTGGGGGGATAGAGAATGAGGGGGAGGGGAGAGGGAGGGAGACTAGGGAGGGATCTAGGGGGTAATTCTGGTTTAAGTGTATATGCATATTACATTGTTACTTTAAATGCACTTACGATTGTACAATAACTCAATTCCTTAATAAAATGTATTAAAAGAATTGCCCAGCTTCAGGTTTTTTTGTCATAGCAACACAAAATGGATTAAGATAGCACTGATAAATCTGTGCGCTTGGTTAAAGGAATCTAGAGATGAAATGCTGTTTGAGTGCTTATAGCTGGCATGATAAAATATAACAAAAAAGAGATGAGTTAAATGGGACTTGTCTCTGTTGTTGGTTTGGAAAAGAAAACCAGTCCTCATTTCTGGTCTATCCAGTAGGCAGAGCATTCTCAAAATAACTGACCTAAAGAGAAAGTCAATCAAGGGCATGGCTGCAAAACTTTCGTTGAGGCTCCAGGAAGATTTAAGTGATGTCTAGGAGAGCTTCTCAACTAAACAAAAGGGTTTCTAAGAATATTAAGAACTCCATGCCACAGCTGGAGTACTGTCTTCTTCTTCTTTTTTTTTTCTTTTCCCTTTTTTGGTACCAGGGATTGAACCCAGGGGCACTTAACCACTGAGCCACATCCCCAAGCCTTTTTTTTTTTTTTTTGAGACAGGGTCTCGCTAACTTACTTAGGGCCTTGCTAAGTTGCTGAGACTGGTTTTGAACGCAATCCTCCTGCCTCAGCCTCAGCCTCCCAAGCCGCTAGGATTACAGGTGTGTGCCACCATGCCTGGCAGGAGTACTGTCTTCTTGCAGTTGACCATGTCTGTGGCATCTCATACACAGACTAGATCCTAATAATATTCAAAGAAAACCCACAAGGTTTTTTTTTTTTTTTTTTTAAGAGAGAATCAGTTTTAGTTTTTCATGTGACTTTTGTTGCTCTGACACTTAGTTGTTTATGTGGTGCTGGGGTTTGAACCCCACATACTCGCATATGCCAGGCAAGCGCCATAACCACTGAGCCACCACTCCAGCCCAACCCATAAGATTTTAAATAATTGTATTGGCAAAAGCTCCAGGAATTTGGACTGAAAGGTGCTGAGACGGTTTGAAGTGAAAAGGAGCCTCTAGGCCCCCAACTTCCTCTGGGCAGGAAGCTGGTCCTTGTACACATGTGTTTCGTTTTTTTTTTCTTCTTTTCTTTACTTTTTTTTCCCCCTGTAGGTGAAAGAAGAACCTCTCAGAGGACAGGAGCAAGACTCCAGAGGCTGTAATTAAAAGCCAAGAAAAACTGCACCTTGTTGAATAACATTCTCTGCTTCTAGAGTAGGGGTGCTGGTTACATGGGCCTGGCCATAGTTCAGAATTGCTTTAGACTAGTGTTTGCTATGTTTTTCCCATTTCTCCCCTTTTTACTGGACTTTCTATTGAACTTCTCCCTCTCTCTCTCTCTCTTTTAGAGAGAGGGAGAATCAACTCCATTTATTTATTCATCTGGTCCTTGTTCATCAGCTTCAACAATTAGTTTTATATGTAGTGCTGGGGTTTGAACCTGAGTCCTTGTGCATGCCAGGCAAGTGCTCTACCGCTGAGTCACCGTACCAGCCCCTGAACTTGTCCTACTCTTATTTCATCATTAAATACCAGACATATGGAGCAGATAACTTGTCTTTTTAGTTCAGGGGTTTATGAATCAAGAGGAGGAACATCGGGGCTGGAGCAGTGGCTCAGTGGTTACGGCGCTTGCCTGACATGCATGAGTACGCGAATTCGAACTGCAGCACCATGTACATAACGAAATGTTCAAGGAATGAAAGTCACATGAAAAACTAAATAAAATTGATTGCTTCTCTCTTTCTGTCTCTCTCACTGTCCCTTCTTTCTTTAAAAAGAAAAAAGAGGAGAAACATCTGAGGAGTGTGCCCAGGACAACTCAGCCATATTCAAACTGGCTTCACATGATCAGCTCAGGGACTTGGAGCCTGATGTCATGATTGGATGATATTACAGGTGGGAAGGGTGGGGATAGTTCACGTGTAGGAGGCTGTGCGTCTTAGGAGTAGAGGTTCGACTGTG